>CAKAJI010000375.1:78523-119011 GCA_916610255.1 Lasioglossum lativentre
TATGCAGTCTATCATTGAAAATGCCTTATAATATAACGTAATATGCAGTATATCATTGAAAATACCTTATAATATAACGTAATATGCAGTGTATCATTGAAAATACCTTATAATATAACGTAATATGCAGAGTATCATTCAAAATACCTTATAATATAACGTAATATGCAGTGTATCATTGAAAATACCTCATAATATAACGTAATATGCACTGTATCATAGAAAATACCATATAATATAATGTAATATGCAGTCTATCATTGATAATACCTCATAATATAACGTAATATGCAGAGTATCATTGAAAATACCTTATAATATAACGTAATATGCAGTGTATCATTGAAAATGACTTATAATATAACGTAATATGCAGTGTATTATTCAAAATACCTTATAATATAACGTGATATGCAGTCTATCATTGAAAATACCATATAGTATAACGTAATATGCCATGTATCATTGAAAATACCTTATAATATAATGTAATATTTGCAGTCTATCATTGAAAATACCTTATAATATAATGTAATATTTGCCGTCTATCATTGAAAATACCTTATAATATAACGTAATATGCAGTGTATTATTGAAAATACCTTATAATGTAACGTAATATGCAGAGTATCATTGAAAATGCCTTATAATATAACGTAATATGCAGTGTATCATTGAAAATGCCTTATAATATATAGTAATATGCAGTGTATCATTGAAAATACCTTATAATGTAACGAATATGCAGTGTATCATTCAAAATACATTATAATGTAATGTAATATGCAGTTTATCATTGAAAATATCTTATAATATAACGTAATATGCAGTGAATCATTGAAAATAGCTTATAATATAACGTGATATGCAGTCTATCATTGAAAATATCTTATAATATATAGTAATATGCAGTGTATCATTGAAAATACATTATAATGTAATGTAATATGCAGTGTATCATTGAAAATATCTTATAATATAATGTAATATGCAGTGTATCATTGAAAATATCTTCTAATGTAACGCAATATGCAGAGTATCATTCAAAATACCTTATAATATAACGTAATATGCAGAGTATCATTGAAAATACCTTATAATATAACGTGATATGCAGTCAATCATTGAAAATACGTGATAATATAACGTAATATGCAGTCTATCATTGAAAATGCATTATAATATAACGTAATATGCAGTATATCATTGAAAATACCTTATAATATAACGTAATATGCAGTGTATCATTGAAAATACCTTATAATATAACGTAATATGCAGAGTATCATTGAAAATACCTTATAATATAACGTAATATGCAGTGTATCATTGAAAATACCTCATAATATAACGTAATATGCACTGTATCATAGAAAATACCATATAATATAATGTAATATGCAGTCTATCATTGATAATACCTCATAATATAACGTAATATGCAGAGTATCATTGAAAATACCTTATAATATAACGTAATATGCAGTGTATCATTGAAAATGACTTATAATATAACGTAATATGCAGTGTATTATACAAAATACCTTATAATATAACGTGATATGCAGTCTATCATTGAAAATACCATATAGTATAACGTAATATGCCATGTATCATTGAAAATACCTTATAATATAATGTAATATTTGCAGTCTATCATTGAAAATACCTTATAATATAATGTAATATTTGCAGTCTATCATTGAAAATACCTTATAATATAACGTAATATGCAGTGTATCATTGAAAATACCTTATAATGTAACGTAATATGCAGAGTATCATTGAAAATGCCTTATAATATAACGTAATATGCAGTGTATCATTGAAAATGCCTTATAATATATAGTAATATGCAGTGTATCATTGAAAATACCTTATAATGTAACGAATATGCAGTGTATCATTGAAAATGCCTTATAATATAACGTAATATGCAGTATATCATTGAAAATACCTTATAATATAACGTAATATGCAGTGTATCATTGAAAATACCTTATAATATAACGTAATATGCAGTGTATCATTGAAAATGCCTTATAATATAACGTAATATGCAGTGTATTATTCAAAATACCTTATAATATAACGTAATATGCAGAGTATCATTGAAAATACCTTATAATATAACGTGATATGCAGAATATCATTGAAAATACCTTATAATATAACGTAATATGCAGTGTATCATTGAAAATACCTTATAATATAACGTAATATGCAGTGTATCATTGAAAATGCCTTATAATATATAGTAATATGCAGTGTATCATTGAAAATACCTTATAATGTAACGAATATGCAGTCTATCATTGAAAATACCATATAGTATAACGTAATATGCAATGTATCATTGAAAATACCTTATAATATAATGTAATATTTGCAGTCTATCATTGAAAATACCTTATAATATAATGTAATATTTGCCGTCTATCATTGAAAATACCTTATAATATAACGTAATATGCAGTGTATTATTGAAAATACCTTATAATGTAACGTAATATGCAGAGTATCATTGAAAATGCCTTATAATATAACGTAATATGCAGTGTATCATTGAAAATGCCTTATAATATATAGTAATATGCAGTGTATCATTGAAAATACCTTATAATGTAACGAATATGCAGTGTATCATTGAAAATGCCTTATAATATAACGTAATATGCAGTATATCATTGAAAATACCTTATAATATAACGTAATATGCAGTGTATCATTGAAAATACCTTATAATATAACGTAATATGCAGTGTATCATTGAAAATGCCTTATAATATAACGTAATATGCAGTGTATTATTCAAAATACCTTATAATATAACGTAATATGCAGAGTATCATTGAAAATACCTTATAATATAACGTGATATGCAGAATATCATTGAAAATACCTTATAATATAACGTAATATGCAGTGTATCATTGAAAATACCTTATAATATAACGTAATATGCAGTGTATCATTGAAAATGCCTTATAATATATAGTAATATGCAGTGTATCATTGAAAATACCTTATAATGTAACGAATATGCAGTGTATCATTGAAAATACATTATGATGTAATGTAATATGCAGTTTATCATTGAAAATATCTTATAATATAACGTAATATGCAGTGAATCATTGAAAATAGCTTATAATATAACGTGATATGCAGTCTATCATTGAAAATATCTTATAATATATAGTAATATGCAGTGTATCATTGAAAATACATTATAATGTAATGTAATATGCAGTGTATCATTGAAAATATCTTATAATATAATGTAATATGCAGTGTATCATTGAAAATATCTTCTAATGTAACGCAATATGCAGAGTATCATTCAAAATACCTTATAATATAACGTAATATGCAGAGTATCATTGAAAATACCTTATAATATAACGTGATATGCAGAATATCATTGAAAATACCTTATAATATAACGTAATATGCAGTGTATCATTGAAAATACCTTATAATATAACGTAATATGCAGTGTATCATTGAAAATACCCTATAATATAATGTAATATGCAGTGTATCATTGAAAATACCTTATAATATAACGTAATATGCAGTGAATCATTGAAAATACCCTATAATATAATGTAATATGTAGTGTATCATTGAAAATACCTTATAATATAATTTAATATTTGCAGTCTATCATTGAAAATACCTTATAATATTACGTAATATGCAGTCAATCATTGAAAATAAGTGATAATATAACGTAATATGCAGTCTATCATTGAAAATGCCTCATAATATAACGTAATATGCAGTATATCATTGAAAATACCTTATAATATAATGTAATATGCAGTCTATCATTGATAATACCTCATAATATAACGTAATATGCAGTGTATCATTGAAAATACCTTATAATATAATTTAATATTTGCAGTCTATCATTGAAAATACCTTATAATATTACGTAATATGCAGTCAATCATTGAAAATACGTGATAATATAACGTAATATGCAGTATATCATTGAAAATGCCTCATAATATAACGTAATATGCAGTATATCATTGAAAATACCTTATAATATAATGTAATATGCAGTCTATCATTGATAATACCTCATAATATAACGTAATATGCAGAGTATCATTGAAAATACCTTATAATATAACGTGATATGCAGTATATCATTGAAAATACCTTATAATGTAACGAGTATGCAGTGTATCATTGAAAATACATTATAATGTAATGTAATATGCAGTCTATCATTGAAAATATCTTATAATATAACGTAATATGCAGTGTATCATTGAAAATATCTTATAATATAACGTGATATGCAGTCTATCATTGAAAATATCTTATAATATATAGTAATATGCAGTGCATCATTGAAAATACATTATAATGTAATGTAATATGCAGTCTATCATTGAAAATATCTTATAATATAATGTAATATGCAGTGTATCATTGAAAATATCTTCTAATGTAACGCAATATGCAGAGTATCATTCAAAATACCTTATAATATAACGTAATATGCAGAGTATCATTGAAAATACCTTATAATATAACGTGATATGCAGAATATCATTGAAAATACCTTATAATATAACGTAATATGCAGTGTATCATTGAAAATACCTTATAATGTAACGTAATATGCAGTGTATCATTGAAAATACATTATAATGTAATGTAATATTTGCAGTCTATCATTGAAAATACCTTATAATATAACGTAATATGCAGTGTATCATTGAAAATACCTTATAATATAACGTAATATGCAGTGTATCATTGAAAATACCTTATAATGTAACGTAATATGCAGTGTATCATTGAAAATACCTTATAATGTAACGTAATATGCAGTCCATCATTGAAAATATCATATAATATATTGTAATATGCAGTCTATCATTGAAAATATCTTATAATATAACGTAATATGCAGTGTATCATTGAAAATACCTTATAATATAACGTAATATGCAGTGTATCATTGAAAATACCTTATAATATAACGTAATATGCAGTGTATCATTGAAAATACCCTATAATATAATGTAATATGCAGTGTATCATTGAAAATACCTTATAATATAATTTAATATTTGCAGTCTATCATTGAAAATACCTTATAATATTACGTAATATGCAGTCAATCATTGAAAATAAGTGATAATATAACGTAATATGCAGTCTATCATTGAAAATGCCTCATAATATAACGTAATATGCAGTATATCATTGAAAATACCTTATAATATAATGTAATATGCAGTCTATCATTGATAATACCTCATAATATAACGTAATATGCAGTGTATCATTGAAAATACCTTATAATATAATTTAATATTTGCAGTCTATCATTGAAAATACCTTATAATATTACGTAATATGCAGTCAATCATTGAAAATACGTGATAATATAACGTAATATGCAGTATATCATTGAAAATGCCTCATAATATAACGTAATATGCAGTATATCATTGAAAATACCTTATAATATAATGTAATATGCAGTCTATCATTGATAATACCTCATAATATAACGTAATATGCAGAGTATCATTGAAAATACCTTATAATATAACGTGATATGCAGTATATCATTGAAAATACCTTATAATGTAACGAGTATGCAGTGTATCATTGAAAATACATTATAATGTAATGTAATATGCAGTCTATCATTGAAATTATCTTATAATATATAGTAATATGCAGTGTATCATTGAAAATAGCTTATAATATAACGTGATATGCAGTCTATCATTGAAAATATCTTATAATATATAGTAATATGCAGTGCATCATTGAAAATACATTATAATGTAATGCAATATGCAGTCTATCATTGAAAATATCTTATAATATAATGTAATATGCAGTGTATCATTGAAAATATCTTCTAATGTAACGCAATATGCAGAGTATCATTCAAAATACCTTATAATATAACGTAGTATGCAGAGTATCATTGAAAATACCTTATAATATAACGTGATATGCAGAATATCATTGAAAATACCTTATAATATAACGTAATATGCAGTGTATCATTGAAAATACCTTATAATGTAACGTAATATGCAGTGTATCATTGAAAATACATTATAATGTAATGTAATATTTGCAGTCTATCATTGAAAATACCTTATAATATAACGTAATATGCAGTGTATCATTGAAAATACCTTATAATATAACGTAATATGCAGTGTATCATTGAAAATACCTTATAATGTAACGTAATATGCAGTGTATCATTGAAAATACCTTATAATGTAACGTAATATGCAGTCCATCATTGAAAATATCATATAATATATTGTAATATGCAGTCTATCATTGAAAATATCTTATAATATAACGTAATATGCAGTGTATCATTGAAAATACCTTATAATATAATGTAATATTTGCAGTCTATCATTGAAAATACCTTATAATATTACGTAATATGCAGTCAATCATTGAAAATACGTGATAATATAACGTAATATGCAGTCTATCATTGAAAATGCCTTATAATATATCGTAATATGCAGTGTATCATTGAAAATGCCTTATTACGTAATATGCAGTGTATCATTGAAAATACCTTATAATATAACGTAATATGCAGTGTATCATTGAAAATGCCTTATAATATAACGTAATATGCAGTGTATTATTCAAAATACCTTATAATATAACGTGATATGCAGTCTATCATTGAAAATACCATATAGTATAACGTAATATGCAGTGTATCATTGAAAATACCTTATAATATAATGTAATATTTGCAGTCTATCATTGAAAATACCTTATAATATAACGTAATATGCAGTGTATCATTGAAAATACCTTATAATGTAACGTAATATGCAGTGTATCAGTGAAAATACCTTATAATATAACGTAATATGCAGTCTATCATTGAAAATGCCTTATAAAATAACGTAATATGCAGTATATCATTGAAAATACCTTATAATGTATCGAATATGCAGTGTATCATTGAAAATACATTATAATGTAATGTAATATGCAGTGTATCATTGAAAATATCTTCTAATGTAACGCAATATGCAGAGTATCATTCAAAATACCTTATAATATAACGTAATATGCAGAGTATCATTGAAAATACCTTATAATATAACGTGATATGCAGAATATCATTGAAAATACCTTATAATATAACGTGATATGCAGTGTATCATTGAAAATACCTTATAATATAACGTAATATGCAGTGTATCATTGAAAATATCTTATAATATAATGTAATATGCAGTGTATCATTGAAAATGCCTTATAATATAACGTAATATGCAGTGTATTATTCAAAATACCTTATAATATAACGTGATATGCAGTCTATCATTGAAAATACCATATAGTATAAACGTAATATGCATTGTATCATTGAAAATACCTTATAATATAATGTAATATTTGCAGTCTATCATTGAAAATACCTTATAATATAACGTAATATGCAGTGTATCATTGAAAATACCTTATAATATAACGTAATATGCAGTGTATCATTGAAAATACCTTATAATGTAACGTAATATGCAGTGTATCATTGAAAATACCTTATAATGTAACGTAATATGCAGTCTATCATTGAAAATATCATATAATATATTGTAATATGCAGTCTATCATTGAAAATATCTTATAATATATAGTAATATGCAGTGTATCATTGAAAATACATTATAATGTAATGTAATATGCAGTGTATCATTGAAAATATCTTATAATATAATGTAATATGCAGTGTATCATTGAAAATATCTTCTAATGTAACGCAATATGCAGAGTATCATTCAAAATACCTTATAATATAACGTAATATGCAGAGTATCATTGAAAATACCTTATAATATAACGTGATATGCAGAATATCATTGAAAATACCTTATAATATAACGTAATATGCAGTGTATCATTGAAAATACCTTATAATATAATGTAATATGCAGTCTATCATTGATAATACCTCATAATATAACGTAATATGCAGAGTATCATTGAAAATACCTTATAATATAACGTGATATGCAGTATATCATTGAAAATACCTTATAATGTAACGAGTATGCAGTGTATCATTGAAAATACATTATAATGTAATGTAATATGCAGTCTATCATTGAAAATATCTTATAATATAACGTAATATGCAGTGAATCATTGAAAATAGCTTATAATATAACGTGATATGCAGTCTATCATTGAAAATATCTTATAATATATAGTAATATGCAGTGCATCATTGAAAATACATTATAATGTAATGTAATATGCAGTCTATCATTGAAAATATCTTATAGTATAATGTAATATGCAGTGTATCATTGAAAATATCTTCTAATGTAACGCAATATGCAGAGTATCATTCAAAATACCTTATAATATAACGTAATATGCAGAGTATCATTGAAAATACCTTATAATATAACGTGATATGCAGAATATCATTGAAAATACCTTATAATATAACGTAATATGCAGTGTATCATTGAAAATACCTTATAATGTAACGTAATATGCAGTGTATCATTGAAAATACATTATAATGTAATGTAATATTTGCAGTCTATCATTGAAAATACCTTATAATATAACGTAATATGCAGTGTATCATTGAAAATACCTTATAATATAACGTAATATGCAGTGTATCATTGAAAATACCTTATAATGTAACGTAATATGCAGTGTATCATTGAAAATACCTTATAATATAACGTAATATGCAGTCCATCATTGAAAATATCATATAATATATTGTAATATGCAGTCTATCATTGAAAATATCTTATAATATAACGTAATATGCAGTGTATCATTGAAAATACCTTATAATATAATGTAATATTTGCAGTCTATCATTGAAAATACCTTATAATATTACGTAATATGCAGTCAATCATTGAAAATACGTGATAATATAACGTAATATGCAGTCTATCATTGAAAATGCCTTATAATATATCGTAATATGCAGTATATCATTGAAAATACCTTATAATATAACGTAATATGCAGTCTATCATTGAAAATACCTTATAATATAACGTAATATGCAGTGTATCATTGAAAATGCCTTATAATATAACGTAATATGCAGTGTATTATTCAAAATACCTTATAATATAACGTGATATGCAGTC
Source organism: Lasioglossum lativentre (assembly GCA_916610255.1). Lineage (NCBI taxonomy): Eukaryota > Metazoa > Arthropoda > Insecta > Hymenoptera > Halictidae > Lasioglossum > Lasioglossum lativentre. Next base: position 87,697 of record CAKAJI010000375.1, read on the forward strand.
TATCATTGAAAATACCATATAGTATAACGTAATATGCAGTGTATCATTGAAAATACCTTATAATATAATGTAATATTTGCAGTCTATCATTGAAAATACCTTATAATATAACGTAATATGCAGTGTATCATTGAAAATACCTTATAATGTAACGTAATATGCAGTGTATCAGTGAAAATACCTTATAATATAACGTAATATGCAGTCTATCATTGAAAATGCCTTATAAAATAACGTAATATGCAGTATATCATTGAAAATACCTTATAATGTATCGAATATGCAGTGTATCATTGAAAATACATTATAATGTAATGTAATATGCAGTGTATCATTGAAAATATCTTCTAATGTAACGCAATATGCAGAGTATCATTCAAAATACCTTATAATATAACGTAATATGCAGAGTATCATTGAAAATACCTTATAATATAACGTGATATGCAGAATATCATTGAAAATACCTTATAATATAACGTAATATGCAGTGTATCATTGAAAATACCTTATAATATAACGTAATATGCAGTGTATCATTGAAAATACCCTATAATATAATGTAATATGCAGTGTATCATTGAAAATGCCTTATAATATAACGTAATATGCAGTGTATTATTCAAAATACCTTATAATATAACGTGATATGCAGTCTATCATTGAAAATACCATATAGTATAACGTAATATGCATTGTATCATTGAAAATACCTTATAATATAATGTAATATTTGCAGTCTATCATTGAAAATACCTTATAATATAACGTAATATGCAGTGTATCATTGAAAATACCTTATAATATAACGTAATATGCAGTGTATCATTGAAAATACCTTATAATGTAACGTAATATGCAGTGTATCATTGAAAATACCTTATAATGTAACGTAATATGCAGTCCATCATTGAAAATATCATATAATATATTGTAATATGCAGTCTATCATTGAAAATATCTTATAATATATAGTAATATGCAGTGTATCATTGAAAATACATTATAATGTAATGTAATATGCAGTGTATCATTGAAAATATCTTATAATATAATGTAATATGCAGTGTATCATTGAAAATATCTTCTAATGTAACGCAATATGCAGAGTATCATTCAAAATACCTTATAATATAACGTAATATGCAGAGTATCATTGAAAATACCTTATAATATAACGTGATATGCAGAATATCATTGAAAATACCTTATAATATAACGTAATATGCAGTGTATCATTGAAAATACCTTATAATATAACGTAATATGCAGTGTATCATTGAAAATACCTTATAATGTAACGTAATATGCAGTGTATCATTGAAAATACATTATAATGTAATGTAATATGCAGTCTATCATTGAAAATATCTTATAATGTAACGTAATATGCAGTGTATCATTGAAAATGCCTTATAATATAACGTAATATGCAGTGTATTATTCAAAATAGCTTATAATATAACGTGATATGCAGTCTATCATTGAAAATACCATATAGTATAACGTAATATGCATTGTATCATTGAAAATACCTTATAATATAATGTAATATTTGCAATCTATCATTGAAAATACCTTATAATATAACGTAATATGCAGTGTATCATTGAAAATAGCTTATAATATAACGTAATATGCAGCGTATCATTGAAAATACCTTATAATGTAACGTAATATGCAGTCTATCATTAAAAATATCTTATAATATAACGTAATATGCAGTGTATCATTGAAAATACCTTATAATATAACGTAATATGCAGTGTATTATTGAAAATGCCTTATAATGTAACGTAATATGCAGTTTATCATTGAAAATATCTTATAATATAACGTAATATGCAGTGAATCATTGAAAATAGCTTATAATATAACGTGATATGCAGTCTATCATTGAAAATATCTTATAATATATAGTAATATGCAGTGTATCATTGAAAATACATTATAATGTAATGTAATATGCAGTGTATCATTGAAAATATCTTATAATATAATGTAATATGCAGTGTATCATTGAAAATATCTTCTAATGTAACGCAATATGCAGAGTATCATTCAAAATACCTTATAATATAACGTAATATGCAGAGTATCATTGAAAATACCTTATAATATAACGTGATATGCAGAATATCATTGAAAATACCTTATAATATAACGTAATATGCAGTGTATCATTGAAAATACCTTATAATATAACGTAATATGCAGTGTATCATTGAAAATACCCTATAATATAATGTAATATGCAGTGTATCATTGAAAATGCCTTATAATATAACGTAATATGCAGTGTATTATTCAAAATACCTTATAATATAACGTGATATGCAGTCTATCATTGAAAATACCATATAGTATAACGTAATATGCATTGTATCATTGAAAATACCTTATAATATAATGTAATATTTGCAGTCTATCATTGAAAATACCTTATAATATAACGTAATATGCAGTGTATCATTGAAAATACCTTATAATATAACGTAATATGCAGTGTATCATTGAAAATACCTTATAATATAACGTAATATGCAGTGTATCATTGAAAATGCCTTATAATGTAACGTAATATGCAGTCCATCATTGAAAATATCATATAATATATTGTAATATGCAGTCTATCATTGAAAATATCTTATAATATATAGTAATATGCAGTGTATCATTGAAAATACATTATAATGTAATGTAATATGCAGTGTATCATTGAAAATATCTTATAATATAATGTAATATGCAGTGTATCATTGAAAATATCTTCTAATGTAACGCAATATGCAGAGTATCATTCAAAATACCTTATAATATAACGTAATATGCAGAGTATCATTGAAAATACCTTATAATATAACGTGATATGCAGAATATCATTGAAAATACCTTATAATATAACGTAATATGCAGTGTATCATTGAAAATACCTTATAATGTAACGTAATATGCAGTGTATCATTGAAAATACATTATAATGTAATGTAATATGCAGTCAATCATTGAAAATATCTTATAATATAACGTAATATGCAGTGAATCATTGAAAATAGCTTATAATATAACGTGATATGCAGTGTATTATTCAAAATACCTTATAATATAACGTGATATGCAGTCTATCATTGAAAATACCATATAGTATAACGTAATATGCAGTGTATCATTGAAAATACCTTATAATATAATGTAATATTTGCAGTCTATCATTGAAAATACCTTATAATATTACGTAATATGCAGTCAATCATTGACAGTACCTTATAATGAAACGTAATAAGCTGTGTATCATTGAAAATATCTTATAATATAATTTAATATTTGCAGTGTATCATTGAAAATGCCTTATAATATAACGTAATATGCAGTGTATCATTGAAAATGCCTTATAATATATAGTAATATGCAGGTTATCATTGAAAATATATTATAATATATCGTAATTTATCATTCAAAATACCTCATAATATAACGTAATATGCAGTGTATCATTGAAAATACCTTATAATGTAACGTAATATGCAGTGTATCATTGAAAATACATTATAATGTAATGTAATATGCAGTCTATCATTGAAAATATCTTATAATGTAACGTAATATGCAGTGTATCATTGAAAATACATTATAATGTAATGTAATATGCAGTCTATCATTGAAAATATCTTATAATGTAACGTAATATGCAGTGTATCATTGAAAATGCCTTATAATATAACGTAATATGCAGTGTATTATTCAAAATAGCTTATAATATAACGTGATATGCAGTCTATCATTGAAAATACCATATAGTATAACGTAATATGCATTGTATCATTGAAAATACCTTATAATATAACGTAATATGCAGTGTATCATTGAAAATGCCTTATAATATATAGTAATATGCAGTGTATCATTGAAAATACCTTATAATGTAACGAATATGCAGTGTATCATTGAAAATACATTATAATGTAATGTAATATGCAGTTTATCATTGAAAATATCTTATAATATAACGTAATATGCAGTGAATCATTGAAAATAGCTTATAATATAACGTGATATGCAGTCTATCATTGAAAATATCTTATAATATATAGTAATATGCAGTGTATCATTGAAAATACATTATAATGTAATGTAATATGCAGTGTATCATTGAAAATATCTTATAATATAATGTAATATGCAGTGTATCATTGAAAATATCTTCTAATGTAACGCAATATGCAGAGTATCATTCAAAATACCTTATAATATAACGTAATATGCAGAGTATCATTGAAAATACCTTATAATATAACGTGATATGCAGAATATCATTGAAAATACCTTATAATATAACGTAATATGCAGTGTATCATTGAAAATACCTTATAATATAACGTAATATGCAGTGTATCATTGAAAATACCCTATAATATAATGTAATATGCAGTGTATCATTGAAAATGCCTTATAATATAACGTAATATGCAGTGTATTATTCAAAATACCTTATAATATAACGTGATATGCAGTCTATCATTGAAAATACCATATAGTATAACGTAATATGCATTGTATCATTGAAAATACCTTATAATATAATGTAATATTTGCAGTCTATCATTGAAAATACCTTATAATATAACGTAATATGCAGTGTATCATTGAAAATACCTTATAATATAACGTAATATGCAGTGTATCATTGAAAATACCTTATAATATAACGTAATATGCAGTGTATCATTGAAAATGCCTTATAATGTAACGTAATATGCAGTCCATCATTGAAAATATTGTAGGAGTCCGAGCCGTTAGACGCGATCGGCGGCGAGGACGCGGACGCCTGAAAGACAAAAACGGCAAACGTTTTTGCCGTGTAGGTCGCCCGCGGATCGCCGAAATAATAAACACGTCGACAGGTGAACGCCCTAGCGATTGAGTGTGAGAGAGTGAGAGCGTGTGTATGAGAGAGAAACCAGCAAAGGTGCGACGACCGCGAATTACGTGTATATGGGCCGAAGTTATGTATGTGTGTGCGCGACGATCGGCCTATATATGCGAGGTAGGTCGCGGCCGCGGACAGAGAAAGAGTAAATCGCGAGTCACGATAAAGCTATAGAGAAAGAGAGTGTCCGATCGGCAAAATAAGAGCGCGTTGTAGAGAGAGAGAGAGTGTGCGTGCGAATCGAGAAATAAAGACCGCGTTGTATAAAATTAGAAGCAAATAAACGTGCCGCTTTTTATAAATTATCTGGTTCCATTCACCCGACTTCAATTTCCTACAAATTTGGGGGCTCGTCCGGGATCTATTCGAGTCTGGTCGGAATCGATAATAGAATAGAACGGTTATCGCGAATAAAAGTCGATAAATTATCGCAATGGAGCAACGGAAGAACGCGGAGAGTTTCTCGGTCGCGGAGTTGAAGGAGATACTGAGACGCTTGGGGCTGTCAGCGGTAGGGACCAAAACGGAGCTGATTAGAAAGCTAAACGAGCGGGATCCGTCGGGCATGTGGATGGCTGAGCTGAAAGGACCAGGAGAAACCGACGCCGGTGACGAATCGGTGCCGTGGGTGCCCGATGAAGCAGTTGTGCACGAGAGCATGGAGGCCTACATCCATCGACAGCAGATGGAACTGCACCGCAAGGAATTGGAGCTGGTACAACGCGAACTAGAGATCGCGAGACGAGAGGTCCAGGTAATGCGCGAGATGCAACACCTGAATGTACCGGCCGCCTCGCTAGGTAGAGGTCGCGAGAGCGTACCGGAGGCGCCGCCAAGGGTGAAGGTGACAGCGCTGGCCGACTTACTCTGCCCCTTTAGCGGAAATTCAAAAGATTTTGTCAACTGGGAGAAACAACTGGCCTTGCTCAGATCGACATACGGGCTGGACGATGGCTCGACCAAAATCCTAATAGGAATGCGGCTAAAAGGGAGAGCGCTGGACTGGCTGCACTCGAAGCCGGAGCACATAGGGATGTCCGTGGAGTCGCTGCTAGCGGAACTAAAAGGCGTTTTTCATTTTCCGCTGAGTAGATTAGCCTTGCGGCGCCAATTCGAGGAGAGGACCTGGAGGAGGGGCGAGACTTTCCAAGAGTACGCGCACGATAAGGTGATTTTAGGAAATCGGGTACCAATAGTCGATGAAGAAATCGTCGAGTATCTGATCGAGGGAATTCCAGACGTGCGCCTGAGGGACCAGGCCTCGATGGGAGGGTATTCGTCCACGTCGGCGCTACTGAAGGCGTTCGAGAAAATCATGCTGCGAGATGGAGGCCAACAGAGCACCATGAGGAGAATGGACCGGCAGGAGGTGAAGAGCAACGGGCCAAGCAGCGGGCCAAGCAGCGGGCCAAGCAGCGGGCCAAGCAGCGGAAGAAGAGAGCGAGTGAGCGGAGGATGGGCAAAGGATCGGTCCTGTTTCAACTGCGGCATGCGCGACCATATCGGAGTACATTGTCCCACAAAGGCGGAGGGGCCGATATGTTTTCACTGCGGCGTGCGGGGTCATCTGGCGTCGAGATGTCCCAAAAGGGGTGGCGAGCAACCGAGGAGCGTCTGCGCGACGAGCGAGGTGAGACCACCAAAATTCAGAAAACGGGTAGAAGTTAACGGTCGCGAATTAACTGCGCTCATCGACACGGGAAGCGACCTTTGTTTAATGCGGAGCGAGCAATACGCGAAAATCGGCTCCCCTCCGTTAAGCTCTCACGAGATTAGGTTCCGCGGGGTCGGTCAAGGCGAGAACACGACGGTGGGCGAGTTCAGAGCGAGACTACGAGTAGACGGGAATACCTACCCCATCGTTGTCCGAGTAATTCACGACGAGGTTATCGAATATGGATTTCTGATCGGAGCAGATTTTCTGGACACGGTAGATGTCAGGATGCGAGCCGGGACGGTACACATTAGCCCTTCGCGCGACGAAATCGCGGAAATTGGGGACCTTCCGGAGGTATTCCGGATAAGTATAAACGACGAGGTATCGGACAGGGACGTGGACGTCGCGCATATACCACGCGGGGAGCAGAGGAACGCGGTACAAAAATTAGTTCGCGAATATACGCCGGTAAAGACGCGAGAGGTAGGGCTGAAGATGTCGATCATTCTTAAAGACGAAGAGCCGGTGTTCCAGAGAGCGAGGCGGCTAGCGCCGGCGGAGCGCGAAAAAGTAAACTCGCAGATCGACGAGTGGTTGCGGGAAAAAATTATACAGCCGTCTCTGTCGGAATATGCAAGCCCTGTGGTCATAGTAAAAAAAAGGGACGGAGCGATACGTTTATGCGTTGACTACAGGCGCTTGAACGAGAAAATAGTCCGCGATCGGTACCCGCTACCGCTGATAGAGGACCAGTTAGATTTGCTACAGAGCGCGAGATTTTTTAGTACGCTGGATCTCAGAAACGGATTCTTCCACGTCGCGCTAGAGGAACAAAGTCGGAAGTATACCGCCTTCGTTGTCCCCGACGGACACTACGAATTCCTCCGAGTCCCGTTTGGCCTCTGTAATTCGCCGTCGGTATTTCAGAGATATATAAACGCAGTTTTCAAAGACCTTATACGCAGGAAAATCGTAATAACGTACATGGACGATCTCATAATACCTTCCGAGGATCGCGAGTCGGCGATAATCGGATTGAAAGAGGTATTGGCGGTTGCGAGCGAAGTAGGGTTAGAGATTAACTGGAAAAAATGTTGTGTTCTCCAAGAAGAGGTGGAGTACTTGGGACACATCGTGCGAAACGGACACGTGCGTCCGTCGCCGCGTAAGGTAGATGCCGTCCGGAAATTCCCTGAACCGAACAGCGTAAAGCAAATTCAGAGTTTCTTAGGTTTAAGTGGATATTTCCGAAAGTTCGTGCCGCAGTACGCCAGCATAGCGCGTCCATTGAGTAACTTGTTAAAAGCGGGGACACCCTTCAAATTCGGCGAGGAAGAAAGGGCCGCGTTTGTTACGTTAAAAGAAATATTGAGCGACGAACCTGTATTGCGTTTGTATAGACAGGATGCCGAAACGCAGTTGCATACTGACGCGTCGATGCACGGCTACGGCGCTATACTTCTCCAGAAAAGCGCGGACGACATTAAAATGCACCCGGTTTACTACGCGAGCGGGAAAACCACACCGGCGGAATCGAGATACACGAGCTACGAATTAGAGGCGTTAGCAATTATAAAGGCGTTGCGGAAATTTCGGGTATACCTGTTAGGGACGCCGTTCAAAATATTTACTGATTGCCGCGCGTTTGCATTAACAATGCGAAAAAGGGACTTGTGCGTTCGCGTTGCAAGGTGGGCCTTATTGCTGGAGGAGTTCCAGTATGAGATAGAGCACAGGCCCGGGAAAAATATGATGCACGTCGACGCTCTCAGTCGTAACCCGCTTCCCAACTGCATGTTAATAGAAACGCGCGACAGCACAATAACTCCACAATTTAGAAGAGCACAGCGTGAGGACAGAGATGTTAGGAAAATATTAGATCTGGCGATGCAAGGTAACGTCGAAGGTTACACGGTGCGAGGAGAATTACTGTTTAAGGACGTTGACGATAGTTTATTGCTGGTAGTTCCGAGTTCAATGCAAAATCAAGTCATCCGGCAGGCGCACGAAAGGGGTCATTTTTCCGTGGCGAAAACGGAAGCGTTACTTCGCAACGATTACTGGATACCGAGCGCGAGAATTAAGATCGAGAAAGTTGTTCGGAATTGCGTGGCGTGCATACTTGCCAATAGAAAACAAGGCAAGATGGAGGGTCTGCTAAATTCGTTGGATAAAGGTGAAACCCCGCTGGAGACGTTTCACATAGATCACCTCGGACCGTTACCCTCCACCAAAAAGAGTTATAACCACATTCTGGTGGTAGTAGACGCATTTTCCAAGTTCACGTGGTTGTACGCCACCAAAAGCACGGGAGCCGCGGAGGTTATAGCGAGGTTGCAAAAGCAATCGGCCGTTTTCGGAAACCCCCGTAGAATCATTTCGGATCGTGGAACAGCGTTCACGTCGGGAGAATTCGCGAGATATTGTGAGGGAGAGAAGATCCGACACCAGCTGATCACGACAGGCGTTCCAAGAGGGAACGGTCAGGTAGAGCGCGTGAATCGTACCCTTATCCCTTTATTAACGAAATTGGCACATCCGAAACGCGAGGAATGGTACAAGCATTTAGAAGTAGCGCAACAATGCTTAAATACAACGATGCACCGAGGCATTGGTACGACGCCGTTCCGCGTACTTTTCGGAACCCACGCGAGACTGCGAGACAGCCCGGAAATTCGCGAATTGTTAGAGAGGGAATGGGTTACGCAGTTCGAGACCGAGCGAGATGAAATACGGGATCGCTCTAGAAACGCGATCGAGGCGATACAGAAAGAAAATAGGAAGGGGTTCGATAAGAAAAGGATAGTCGCGAGGGAATACCGCGAGGACGACCTAGTAGCGATTAAGCGTACGCAACAAGGGCCAGGTTTAAAGTTGGCCAACAAATTCCTTGGGCCATACAGAGTTGCTAGAAAGCTGCGCAAGGACCGGTACGTCGTTGAGAGGGTAGGAGATCACGAGGGACCCTTCCGAACATCAACAGCAGCCGACCACATGAAGCCATGGGCGCAGCCGACCGACGAAGACTTCAGCGAGGAAGATGATGAAGACGATATCCGGGGTCGGATATCAGCGCAGGATGGCCGAGTGTAGGAGTCCGAGCCGTTAGACGCGATCGGCGGCGAGGACGCGGACGCCTGAAAGACAAAAACGGCAAACGTTTTTGCCGTGTAGGTCGCCCGCGGATCGCCGAAATAATAAACACGTCGACAGGTGAACGCCCTAGCGATTGAGTGTGAGAGAGTGAGAGCGTGTGTATGAGAGAGAAACCAGCAAAGGTGCGACGACCGCGAATTACGTGTATATGGGCCGAAGTTATGTATGTGTGTGCGCGACGATCGGCCTATATATGCGAGGTAGGTCGCGGCCGCGGACAGAGAAAGAGTAAATCGCGAGTCACGATAAAGCTATAGAGAAAGAGAGTGTCCGATCGGCAAAATAAGAGCGCGTTGTAGAGAGAGAGAGAGTGTGCGTGCGAATCGAGAAATAAAGACCGCGTTGTATAAAATTAGAAGCAAATAAACGTGCCGCTTTTTATAAATTATCTGGTTCCATTCACCCGACTTCAATTTCCTACAATATCATATAATATATTGTAATATGCAGTCTATCATTGAAAATATCTTATAATATATAGTAATATGCAGTGTATCATTGAAAATACATTATAATGTAATGTAATATGCAGTGTATCATTGAAAATATCTTATAATATAATGTAATATGCAGTGTATCATTGAAAATATCTTCTAATGTAACGCAATATGCAGAGTATCATTCAAAATACCTTATAATATAACGTAATATGCAGAGTATCATTGAAAATACCTTATAATATAACGTGATATGCAGAATATCATTGAAAATACCTTATAATATAACGTAATATGCAGTGTATCATTGAAAATACCTTATAATGTAACGTAATATGCAGTGTATCATTGAAAATACATTATAATGTAATGTAATATGCAGTCAATCATTGAAAATATCTTATAATATAACGTAATATGCAGTGAATCATTGAAAATAGCTTCTAATATAACGTGATATGCAGTGTATTATTCAAAATACCTTATAATATAACGTGATATGCAGTCTATCATTGAAAATACCATATAGTATAACGTAATATGCAGTGTATCATTGAAAATACCTTATAATATAATGTAATATTTGCAGTCTATCATTGAAAATACCTTATAATATTACGTAATATGCAGTCAATCATTGACAATACCTTATAATGAAACGTAATAAGCTGTGTATCATTGAAAATATCTTGTAATGTAACGTAATATGCAGTGTATCATTGAAAATGCCTTATAATATAACGTATTATGCAGTGTATCATTGAAAATGCCTTATAATATATAGTAATATGCAGGTTATCATTGAAAATACATTATAATATATCGTAATTTATCATTCAAAATACCTCATAATATAACGTAATATGCAGTGTATCATTGGAAATACCTTATAATGTAACGTAATATGCAGTGTATCATTGAAAATACATTATAATGTAATGTAATATGCAGTCTATCATTGAAAATATCTTATAATGTAACGTAATATGCAGTGTATCATTGAAAATACATTATAATGTAATGTAATATGCAGTCTATCATTGAAAATATCTTATAATGTAACGTAATATGCAGTGTATCATTGAAAATGCCTTATAATATAACGTAATATGCAGTGTATTATTCAAAATAGCTTATAATATAACGTGATATGCAGTCTATCATTGAAAATACCATATAGTATAACGTAATATGCATTGTATCATTGAAAATACCTTATAATATAACGTAATATGCAGTGTATCATTGAAAATGCCTTATAATATATAGTAATATGCAGTGTATCATTGAAAATACCTTACAATGTAACGAATATGCAGTGTATCATTGAAAATACATTATAATGTAATGTAATATGCAGTTTATCATTGAAAATATCTTATAATATAACGTAATATGCAGTGAATCATTGAAAATAGCTTATAATATAACGTGATATGCAGTCTATCATTGAAAATATCTTATAATATATAGTAATATGCAGTGTATCATTGAAAATACATTATAATGTAATGTAATATGCAGTGTATCATTGAAAATATCTTATAATATAATGTAATATGCAGTGTATCATTGAAAATATCTTCTAATGTAACGCAATATGCAGAGTATCATTCAAAATACCTTATAATATAACGTAATATGCAGAGTATCATTGAAAATACCTTATAATATAACGTGATATGCAGAATATCATTGAAAATACCTTATAATATAACGTAATATGCAGTGTATCATTGAAAATACCTTATAATATAACGTAATATGCAGTGTATCATTGAAAATACCCTATAATATAATGTAATATGCAGTGTATCATTGAAAATGCCTTATAATATAACGTAATATGCAGTGTATTATTCAAAATACCTTATAATATAACGTGATATGCAGTCTATCATTGAAAATACCATATAGTATAACGTAATATGCATTGTATCATTGAAAATACCTTATAATATAATGTAATATTTGCAGTCTATCATTGAAAATACCTTATAATATAACGTAATATGCAGTGTATCATTGAAAATACCTTATAATATAACGTAATATGCAGTGTATCATTGAAAATACCTTATAATGTAACGTAATATGCAGTGTATCATTGAAAATACCTTATAATATAACGTAATATGCAGTCCATCATTGAAAATATCATATAATATATTGTAATATGCAGTCTATCATTGAAAATATCTTATAATATAACGTAATATGCAGTGTATCATTGAAAATACCTTATAATATAATGTAATATTTGCAGTCTATCATTGAAAATACCTTATAATATTACGTAATATGCAGTCAATCATTGAAAATACGTGATAATATAACGTAATATGCAGTCTATCATTGAAAATGCCTTATAATATATCGTAATATGCAGTATATCATTGAAAATACCTTATAATATAACGTAATATGCAGTGTATCATTGAAAATACCTTATAATATAACGTAATATGCAGTGTATCATTGAAAATGCCTTATAATATAACGTAATATGCAGTGTATTATTCAAAATACCTTATAATATAACGTGATATGCAGTCTATCATTGAAAATACCATATAGTATAACGTAATATGCAGTGTATCATTGAAAATACCTTATAATATAATGTAATATTTGCAGTCTATCATTGAAAATACCTTATAATATAACGTAATATGCAGTGTATCATTGAAAATACCTTATAATGTAACGTAATATGCAGTGTATCATTGAAAATACCTTATAATATAACGTAATATGCAGTCTATCATTGAAAATGCCTTATAAAATAACGTAATATGCAGTATATCATTGAAAATACCTTATAATGTATCGAATATGCAGTGTATCATTGAAAATACATTATAATGTAATGTAATATGCAGTGTATCATTGAAAATATCTTCTAATGTAACGCAATATGCAGAGTATCATTCAAAATACCTTATAATATAACGTAATATGCAGAGTATCATTGAAAATACCTTATAATATAACGTAATATGCAGTGTATCATTGAAAATACCTTATAATATAACGTAATATGCAGTGTATCATTGAAAATACCCTATAATATAATGTAATATGCAGTGTATCATTGAAAATGCCTTATAATATAACGTGATATGCAGTGTATTATTCAAAATACCTTATAATATAACGTGATATGCAGTCTATCATTGAAAATACCATATAGTATAACGTAATATGCATTGTATCATTGAAAATACCTTATAATATAATGTAATATTTGCAGTCTATCATTGAAAATACCTTATAATATAACGTAATATGCAGTGTATCATTGAAAATACCTTATAATATAACGTAATATGCAGTGTATCATTGAAAATACCTTATAATGTAACGTAATATGCAGTGTATCATTGAAAATACCTTATAATGTAACGTAATATGCAGTCCATCATTGAAAATATCATATAATATATTGTAATATGCAGTCTATCATTGAAAATATCTTATAATATAACGTAATATGCAGTGTATCATTGAAAATACCTTATAATATAATGCAATATTTGCAGTCTATCATCGAAAATACCTTATAATATTACGTAATATGCAGTCAATCATTGAAAATACGTGATAATATAACGTAATATGCAGTCTATCATTGAAAATGCCTTATAATATATCGTAATATGCAGTATATCATTGAAAATACCTTATAATATAACGTAATATGCAGTGTATCATTGAAAATACCTTATAATATAACGTAATATGCAGTGTATCATTGAAAATGCCTTATAATATAACGTAATATGCAGTGTATTATTCAAAATACCTTATAATATAACGTGATATGCAGTCTATCATTGAAAATACCATATAGTATAACGTAATATGCAGTGTATCATTGAAAATACCTTATAATATAATGTAATATTTGCAGTCTATCATTGAAAATACCTTATAATATAACGTAATATGCAGTGTATCATTGAAAATACCTTATAATGTAACGTAATATGCAGTGTATCAGTGAAAATACCTTATAATATAACGTAATATGCAGTCTATCATTGAAAATGCCTTATAAAATAACGTAATATGCAGTATATCATTGAAAATACCTTATAATGTAACGAATATGCAGTGTATCATTGAAAATACATTATAATGTAATGTAATATGCAGTGTATCATTGAAAATATCTTCTAATGTAACGCAATATGCAGAGTATCATTCAAAATACCTTATAATATAACGTAATATGCAGAGTATCATTGAAAATACCTTATAATATAACGTGATATGCAGAATATCATTGAAAATACCTTATAATATAACGTAATATGCAGAGTATCATTGAAAATACCTTATAATATAACGTGATATGCAGTCTATCATTGAAAATACCATATAGTATAACGTAATATGCAGTGTATCATTGAAAATACCTTATAATATAGTGTAATATTTGCAGTCTATCATTGAAAATACCTTATAATATAACGTAATATGCAGTGTATCATTGAAAATATCTTCTAATGTAACGCAATATGCAGAGTATCATTCAAAATACCTTATAATATAACGTAATATGCAGAGTATCATTGAAAATACCTTATAATATAACGTGATATGCAGAATATCATTGAAAATACCTTATAATATAACGTAATATGCAGTGTATCATTGAAAATACCTTATAATATAACGTAATATGCAGTGTATCATTGAAAATACCTTATAATGTAACGTAATATGCAGTGTATCATTGAAAATATCATATAATATATTGTAATATGCAGTCTATCATTGAAAATACCTTATAATATTACGTAATATGCAGTGTATCATTGAAAATACCTTATAATATAATTTAATATTTGCAGTCTATCATTGAAAATACCTTATAATATTACGTAATATGCAGTCAATCATTGAAAATACGTGATAATATAACGTAATATGCAGTATATCATTGAAAATACCTTATAATATAACGTAATATGCAGTGTATCATTGAAAATACCTTATAATATAAGGTAATATGCAGAGTATCATTCAAAATACCTTATAATATAACGTAATATGCAGTGTATCATTGAAAATACCTCATAATATAACGTAATATGCACTGTATCATTGAAAATACCTTATAATATAATGTAATATGCAGTCTATCATTGATAATACCTCATAATATAACGTAATATGCAGAGTATCATTGAAAATACCTTATAATATAACGTGATATGCAGTATATCATTGAAAATACCTTACAATGTAACGTAATAAGCAGTGTATCATTGAAAATATCTTGTAATGTAACGTAATATGCAGAGTATCATTGAAAATATCTTATAATATAACGTAATATGCAGTGAATCATTGAAAATAGCTTATAATATAACGTGATATGCAGTGTATTATTCAAAATACCTTATAATATAACGTGATATGCAGTCTATCATTGAAAATACCATATAGTATAACGTAATATGCAGTGTATCATTGAAAATACCTTATAATATAATGTAATATTTGCAGTCTATCATTGAAAATACCTTATAATATTACGTAATATGCAGTCAATCATTGACAATACCTTATAATGAAACGTAATAAGCTGTGTATCATTGAAAATATCTTGTAATGTAACGTAATATGCAGAGTATCATTGAAAATGCCTTATAATATAACGTATTATGCAGTGTATCATTGAAAATGCCTTATAATATATAGTAATATGCAGGTTATCATTGAAAATACATTATAATATATCGTAATTTATCATTCAAAATACCTCATAATATAACGTAATATGCAGTGTATCATTGGAAATACCTTATAATGTAACGTAATATGCAGTGTATCATTGAAAATACATTATAATGTAATGTAATATGCAGTCTATCATTGAAAATATCTTATAATGTAACGTAATATGCAGTGTATCATTGAAAATACATTATAATGTAATGTAATATGCAGTCTATCATTGAAAATATCTTATAATGTAACGTAATATGCAGTGTATCATTGAAAATGCCTTATAATATAACGTAATATGCAGTGTATTATTCAAAATAGCTTATAATATAACGTGATATGCAGTCTATCATTGAAAATACCATATAGTATAACGTAATATGCATTGTATCATTGAAAATACCTTATAATATAACGTAATATGCAGTGTATCATTGAAAATGCCTTATAATATATAGTAATATGCAGTGTATCATTGAAAATACCTTACAATGTAACGAATATGCAGTGTATCATTGAAAATACATTATAATGTAATGTAATATGCAGTCTATCATTGAAAATATCTTATAATATAACGTAATATGCAGTGAATCATTGAAAATAGCTTATAATATAACGTGATATGCAGTCTATCATTGAAAATATCTTATAATATATAGTAATATGCAGTGTATCATTGAAAATACATTATAATATAACGTAATATGCAGTGTATCATTGAAAATATCTTATAATATAATGTAATATGCAGTGTATCATTGAAAATATCTTCTAATGTAACGCAATATGCAGAGTATCATTCAAAATACCTTATAATATAACGTAATATGCAGAGTATCATTGAAAATACCTTATAATATAACGTGATATGCAGAATATCATTGAAAATACCTTATAATATAACGTAATATGCAGTGTATCATTGAAAATACCTTATAATATAACGTAATATGCAGTGTATCATTGAAAATACCCTATAATATAATGTAATATGCAGTGTATCATTGAAAATGCCTTATAATATAACGTAATATGCAGTGTATTATTCAAAATACCTTATAATATAACGTGATATGCAGTCTATCATTGAAAATACCATATAGTATAACGTAATATGCATTGTATCATTGAAAATACCTTATAATATAATGTAATATTTGCAGTCTATCATTGAAAATACCTTATAATATAACGTAATATGCAGTGTATCATTGAAAATACCTTATAATATAACGTAATATGCAGTGTATCATTGAAAATACCTTATAATGTAACGTAATATGCAGTGTATCATTGAAAATACCTTATAATGTAACGTAATATGCAGTCCATCATTGAAAATATCATATAATATATTGTAATATGCAGTCTATCATTGAAAATATCTTATAATATAACGTAATATGCAGTGTATCATTGAAAATACCTTATAATATAATGTAATATTTGCAGTCTATCATTGAAAATACCTTATAATATTACGTAATATGCAGTCAATCATTGAAAATACGTGATAATATAACGTAATATGCAGTCTATCATTGAAAATGCCTTATAATATATCGTAATATGCAGTATATCATTGAAAATACCTTATAATATAACGTAATATGCAGTGTATCATTGAAAATACCTTATAATATAACGTAATATGCAGTGTATCATTGAAAATGCCTTATAATATAACGTAATATGCAGTGTATTATTCAAAATACCTTATAATATAACGTGATATGCAGTCTATCATTGAAAATACCATATAGTATAACGTAATATGCAGTGTATCATTGAAAATACCTTATAATATAATGTAATATTTGCAGTCTATCATTGAAAATACCTTATAATATAACGTAATATGCAGTGTATCATTGAAAATACCTTATAATGTAACGTAATATGCAGTGTATCATTGAAAATACCTTATAATATAACGTAATATGCAGTCTATCATTGAAAATGCCTTATAAAATAACGTAATATGCAGTATATCATTGAAAATACCTTATAATGTATCGAATATGCAGTGTATCATTGAAAATACATTATAATGTAATGTAATATGCAGTGTATCATTGAAAATATCTTCTAATGTAACGCAATATGCAGAGTATCATTCAAAATACCTTATAATATAACGTAATATGCAGAGTATCATTGAAAATACCTTATAATATAACGTAATATGCAGTGTATCATTGAAAATACCTTATAATATAACGTAATATGCAGTGTATCATTGAAAATACCCTATAATATAATGTAATATGCAGTGTATCATTGAAAATGCCTTATAATATAACGTGATATGCAGTGTATTATTCAAAATACCTTATAATATAACGTGATATGCAGTCTATCATTGAAAATACCATATAGTATAACGTAATATGCATTGTATCATTGAAAATACCTTATAATATAATGTAATATTTGCAGTCTATCATTGAAAATACCTTATAATATAACGTAATATGCAGTGTATCATTGAAAATACCTTATAATATAACGTAATATGCAGTGTATCATTGAAAATACCTTATAATGTAACGTAATATGCAGTGTATCATTGAAAATACCTTATAATGTAACGTAATATGCAGTCCATCATTGAAAATATCATATAATATATTGTAATATGCAGTCTATCATTGAAAATATCTTATAATATAACGTAATATGCAGTGTATCATTGAAAATACCTTATAATATAATGCAATATTTGCAGTCTATCATCGAAAATACCTTATAATATTACGTAATATGCAGTCAATCATTGAAAATACGTGATAATATAACGTAATATGCAGTCTATCATTGAAAATGCCTTATAATATATCGTAATATGCAGTATATCATTGAAAATACCTTATAATATAACGTAATATGCAGTGTATCATTGAAAATACCTTATAATATAACGTAATATGCAGTGTATCATTGAAAATGCCTTATAATATAACGTAATATGCAGTGTATTATTCAAAATACCTTATAATATAACGTGATATGCAGTCTATCATTGAAAATACCATATAGTATAACGTAATATGCAGTGTATCATTGAAAATACCTTATAATATAATGTAATATTTGCAGTCTATCATTGAAAATACCTTATAATATAACGTAATATGCAGTGTATCATTGAAAATACCTTATAATGTAACGTAATATGCAGTGTATCATTGAAAATATCATATAATATATTGTAATATGCAGTCTATCATTGAAAATACCTTATAATATTACGTAATATGCAGTGTATCATTGAAAATACCTTATAATATAATTTAATATTTGCAGTCTATCATTGAAAATACCTTATAATATTACGTAATATGCAGTCAATCATTGAAAATACGTGATAATATAACGTAATATGCAGTATATCATTGAAAATACCTTATAATATAACGTAATATGCAGTGTATCATTGAAAATACCTTATAATATAAGGTAATATGCAGAGTATCATTCAAAATACCTTATAATATAACGTAATATGCAGTGTATCATTGAAAATACCTCATAATATAACGTAATATGCACTGTATCATTGAAAATACCTTATAATATAATGTAATATGCAGTCTATCATTGATAATACCTCATAATATAACGTAATATGCAGAGTATCATTGAAAATACCTTATAATATAACGTGATATGCAGTATATCATTGAAAATACCTTACAATGTAACGTAATAAGCAGTGTATCATTGAAAATATCTTGTAATGTAACGTAATATGCAGAGTATCATTGAAAATGCCTTATAATATAACGTAATATGCAGTGTATCATTGAAAATGCCTTATAATATATAGTAATATGCAGTGTATCATTGAAACTACCTTATAATGTAACGTAATATGCAGTCTATCATTGAAAATATCTTATAATATAACGTAATATGCAGTGAATCATTGAAAATATCTTGTAATGTAACGTAATATGCAGAGTATCATTGAAAATGCCTTATAGTATAACGTATTATGCAGTGTATCATTGAAAATGCCTTATAATATATAGTAATATGCAGTCTATCATTAAAAATACGTGATAATATAACGTAATATGCAGTGTATCATTGAAAATACCTTATAATATAACGTAATATGCAGTGTATCATTGAAAATACCTTATAATATAACGTAATATGCAGTGTATCATTGAAAATACCTTATAATATAACGTAATATGCAGTGTATCATTGAAAATACCTTATAATATAACGTAATATGCAGTGTATCATTGAAAATACCTTATAATGTAACGTAATATGCAGTCTATCATTGAAAATATCTTATAATATAACGTAATATGCAGTGAATCATTGAAAATAGCTTATAATATAACGTGATATGCAGTCTATCATTGAAAATATCTTATAATATATAGTAATATGCAGTGTATCATTGAAAATGCCTTATAATATAACGTAATATACACTGTATCATAGAAAATACCTTATAATATAATGTAATATGCAGTCTATCATGGATAATACCTCATAATATAACGTAATATGCAGAGTATCATTGAAAATACCTTATAATATAAGGTGATATGCAGTATATCATTGAAAATATCTTATAATATAATGTAATATGCAGTGTATTATTCAAAATACCTTATAATATGACGTGATATGCAGTCTATCATTGAAAATACCATATAGTATAACGTAATATGCAGTGTATCATTGAAAATACCTTATAATATAATGTAATATTTGCAGTCTATCATTGAAAATACCTTATAATATAACGTAATATGCAGTGTATCATTGAAAATACCTTATAATGTAACGTAATATGCAGTGTATCAATGAAAATACCTTATAATATAACGTAATATGCAGTCTATCATTGAAAATGCCTTATAAAATAACGTAATATGCAGTATATCATTGAAAATACCTTATAATGTAACGAATATGCAGTGTATCATTGAAAATACATTATAATGTAATGTAATATGCAGTGTATCATTGAAAATATCTTCTAATGTAACGCAATATGCAGAGTATCATTCAAAATACCTTATAATATAACGTAATATGCAGAGTATCATTGAAAATACCTTATAATATAACGTGATGTGCAGAATATCATTGAAAATACCTTATAATATAACGTAATATGCAGTATATCATTGACAATACCTTATAATGAAACGTAATAAGCTGTGTTCATTGAAAATATCTTGTAATGTAACGTAATATGCAGAGTATCATTGAAAATGCCTTATAATATAACGTAATATGCAGTGTATCATTGAAAATGCCTTATAATATATAGTAATATGCAGTCTATCATTAAAAATACGTGATAATATAACGTAATATGCAGTGTATCATTGAAAATATCTTCTAATGTAACGCAATATGCAGAGTATCATTCAAAATACCTTATAATATAACGTAATATGCAGAGTATCATTGAAAATACCTTATAATATAACGTGATATGCAGAATATCATTGAAAATACCTTATAATATAACGTAATATGCAGTGTATCATTGAAAATACCTTATAATATAACGTAATATGCAGTGTATCATTGAAAATACCTTATAATGTAACGTAATATGCAGTGTATCATTGAAAATATCATATAATATATTGTAATATGCAGTCTATCATTGAAAATACCTTATAATATTACGTAATATGCAGTGTATCATTGAAAATACCTTATAATGTAACGTAATATGCAGTCTATCATTGAAAATATCTTATAATATAACGTAATATGCCGTCTATCATTGAAAATAGCTTATAATATAACGTGATATGCAGTCTATCATTGAAAATATCTTATAATATATAGTAATATGCAGTGTATCATTGAAAATGCCTTATAATATAACGTAATATACACTGTATCATAGAAAATACCTTATAATATAATGTAATATGCAGTCTATCATGGATAATACCTCATAATATAACGTAATATGCAGAGTATCATTGAAAATACCTTATAATATAAGGTGATATGCAGTATATCATTGAAAATATCTTATAATATAATGTAATATGCAGTGTATTATTCAAAATACCTTATAATATGACGTGATATGCAGTCTGTCATTGAAAATACCATATAGTATAACGTAATATGCAGTGTATCATTGAAAATACCTTATAATATAATGTAATATTTGCAGTCTATCATTGAAAATACCTTATAATATAACGTAATATGCAGTGTATCATTGAAAATACCTTATAATGTAACGTAATATGCAGTGTATCAATGAAAATACCTTATAATATAACGTAATATGCAGTCTGTCATTGAAAATGCCTTATAAAATAACGTAATATGCAGTATATCATTGAAAATACCTTATAATGTAACGAATATGCAGTGTATCATTGAAAATACATTATAATGTAATGTAATATGCAGTGTATCATTGAAAATATCTTCTAATGTAACGCAATATGCAGAGTATCATTCAAAATACCTTATAATATAACGTAATATGCAGAGTATCATTGAAAATACCTTATAATATAACGTGATGTGCAGAATATCATTGAAAATACCTTATAATATAACGTAATATGCAGTATATCATTGACAATACCTTATAATGAAACGTAATAAGCTGTGTTCATTGAAAATATCTTGTAATGTAACGTAATATGCAGAGTATCATTGAAAATGCCTTATAATATAACGTAATATGCAGTGTATCATTGAAAATGCCTTATAATATATAGTAATATGCAGTCTATCATTAAAAATACGTGATAATATAACGTAATATGCAGTGTATCATTGAAAATATCTTCTAATGTAACGCAATATGCAGAGTATCATTCAAAATACCTTATAATATAACGTAATATGCAGAGTATCATTGAAAATACCTTATAATATAACGTGATATGCAGAATATCATTGAAAATACCTTATAATATAACGTAATATGCAGTGTATCATTGAAAATACCTTATAATATAACGTAATATACAGTATATCATTGAAAATACCTTATAATATAACGTAATATGCAGTGTATCATTGAAAATACCTTATAATATAACGTAATATGCAGTATATCATTGACAATACCTTATAATGAAACGTAATAAGCTGTGTTCATTGAAAATATCTTGTAATGTAACGTAATATGCAGAGTATCATTGAAAATGCCTTATAATATAACGTATTATGCAGTGTATCATTGAAAATGCCTTATAATATATAGTAATATGCAGTCTATCATTAAAAATACGTGATAATATAACGTAATATGCAGTGTATCATTGAAAATACCTTATAATATAACGTAATATGCAGTGTATCATTGAAAATACCTTATAATATAACGTAATATGCAGTGTATCATTGAAAATACCTTATAATATAAGGTAATATGCAGTGTATCATTGAAAATATCTTATAATATATAGTAATATGCAGTGTATCATTGAAAATGCCTTATAATATAACGTAATATACAGTATATCATTGAAAATACCTTATAATATAACGTAATATGCAGTGTATCATTGAAAATACCTTATAATATAACGTAATATGCAGTATATCATTGACAATACCTTATAATGAAACGTAATAAGCTGTGTTCATTGAAAATATCTTGTAATGTAACGTAATATGCAGAGTATCATTGAAAATGCCTTATAATATAACGTAATATGCAGTATATCATTGAAAATACCTTATAATGTAACGAATATGCAGTGTATCATTGAAAATACATTATAATGTAATGTAATATGCAGTGTATCATTGAAAATATCTTCTAATGTAACGCAATATGCAGAGTATCATTCAAAATACCTTATAATATAACGTAATATGCAGAGTATCATTGAAAATACCTTATAATATAACGTAATATGCAGAATATCATTGAAAATACCTTATAATATAACGTAATATGCAGTATATCATTGACAATACCTTATAATGAAACGTAATAAGCTGTGTTCATTGAAAATATCTTGTAATGTAACGTAATATGCAGAGTATCATTGAAAATGCCTTATAATATAACGTATTATGCAGTGTATCATTGAAAATGCCTTATAATATATAGTAATATGCAGTCTATCATTAAAAATACGTGATAATATAACGTAATATGCAGTGTATCATTGAAAATATCTTCTAATGTAACGCAATATGCAGAGTATCATTCAAAATACCTTATAATATAACGTAATATGCAGAGTATCATTGAAAATACCTTATAATATAACGTGATATGCAGAATATCATTGAAAATACCTTATAATATAACGTAATATGCAGTGTATCATTGAAAATACCTTATAATATAACGTAATATGCAGTGTATCATTGAAAATACCTTATAATGTAACGTAATATGCAGTGTATCATTGAAAATATCATATAATATATTGTAATATGCAGTCTATCATTGAAAATACCTTATAATATTACGTAATATGCAGTGTATCATTGAAAATACCTTATAATGTAACGTAATATGCAGTCTATCATTGAAAATATCTTATAATATAACGTAATATGCAGTGAATCATTGAAAATAGCTTATAATATAACGTGATATGCAGTCTATCATTGAAAATATCTTATAATATATAGTAATATGCAGTGTATCATTGAAAATGCCTTATAATATAACGTAATATACACTGTATCATAGAAAATACCTTATAATATAATGTAATATGCAGTCTATCATGGATAATACCTCATAATATAACGTAATATGCAGAGTATCATTGAAAATACCTTATAATATAAGGTGATATGCAGTATATCATTGAAAATATCTTATAATATAATGTAATATGCAGTGTATTATTCAAAATACCTTATAATATGACGTGATATGCAGTCTATCATTGAAAATACCATATAGTATAACGTAATATGCAGTGTATCATTGAAAATACCTTATAATATAATGTAATGTTTGCAGTCTATCATTGAAAATACCTTATAATATAACGTAATATGCAGTGTATCATTGAAAATACCTTATAATGTAACGTAATATGCAGTGTATCAATGAAAATACCTTATAATATAACGTAATATGCAGTCTATCATTGAAAATGCCTTATAAAATAACGTAATATGCAGTATATCATTGAAAATACCTTATAATGTAACGAATATGCAGTGTATCATTGAAAATACATTATAATGTAATGTAATATGCAGTGTATCATTGAAAATATCTTCTAATGTAACGCAATATGCAGAGTATCATTCAAAATACCTTATAATATAACGTAATATGCAGAGTATCATTGAAAATACCTTATAATATAACGTAATATGCAGAATATCATTGAAAATACCTTATAATATAACGTAATATGCAGTATATCATTGACAATACCTTATAATGAAACGTAATAAGCTGTGTTCATTGAAAATATCTTGTAATGTAACGTAATATGCAGAGTATCATTGAAAATGCCTTATAATATAACGTAATATGCAGTGTATCATTGAAAATGCCTTATAATATATAGTAATATGCAGTCTATCATTAAAAATACGTGATAATATAACGTAATATGCAGTGTATCATTGAAAATATCTTCTAATGTAACGCAATATGCAGAGTATCATTCAAAATACCTTATAATATAACGTAATATGCAGAGTATCATTGAAAATACCTTATAATATAACGTGATATGCAGAATATCATTGAAAATACCTTATAATATAACGTAATATGCAGTGTATCATTGAAAATACCTTATAATATAACGTAATATACAGTATATCATTGAAAATACCTTATAATATAACGTAATATGCAGTGTATCATTGAAAATACCTTATAATATAACGTAATATGCAGTATATCATTGACAATACCTTATAATGAAACGTAATAAGCTGTGTTCATTGAAAATATCTTGTAATGTAACGTAATATGCAGAGTATCATTGAAAATGCCTTATAATATAACGTATTATGCAGTGTATCATTGAAAATGCCTTATAATATATAGTAATATGCAGTCTATCATTAAAAATACGTGATAATATAACGTAATATGCAGTGTATCATTGAAAATACCTTATAATATAACGTAATATGCAGTGTATCATTGAAAATACCTTATAATATAACGTAATATGCAGTGTATCATTGAAAATACCTTATAATATAAGGTAATATGCAGTGTATCATTGAAAATATCTTATAATATATAGTAATATGCAGTGTATCATTGAAAATGCCTTATAATATAACGTAATATACAGTATATCATTGAAAATACCTTATAATATAACGTAATATGCAGTGTATCATTGAAAATACCTTATAATATAACGTAATATGCAGTATATCATTGACAATACCTTATAATGAAACGTAATAAGCTGTGTTCATTGAAAATATCTTGTAATGTAACGTAATATGCAGAGTATCATTGAAAATGCCTTATAATATAACGTAATATGCAGTGTATCATTGAAAATACCTTATAATATAACGTAATATGCAGTGTATCATTGAAAATACCTAATAATATAACGTAATATGCAGTGTATCATTGAAAATACCTTATAATGTAACGTAATATGCAGTCTATCATTGAAAATATCTTATAATATAACGTAATATGCAGTGAATCATTGAAAATAGCTTATAATATAACGTGATATGCAGTCTATCATTGAAAATATCTTATAATATATAGTAATATGCAGTGTATCATTGAAAATGCCTTATAATATAACGTAATATACACTGTATCATAGAAAATACCTTATAATATAATGTAATATGCAGTCTATCATTGATAATACCTCATAATATAACGTAATATGCAGAGTATCATTGAAAATACCTTATAATATAAGGTGATATGCAGTATATCATTGAAAATATCTTATAATATAACGTAATATGCAGTGAATCATTGAAAATAGCTTATAATATAACGTGATATGCAGTCTATCATTGAAAATATCTTATAATATATAGTAATATGCAGTGTATCATTGAAAATACATTATAATGTAATGTAATATGCAGTGTATCATTGAAAATATCTTATAATATAATGTAATATGCAGTGTATCATTGAAAATACCTTATAATGTAACGTAATATGCAGTGTATCATTGAAAATACATTATAATGTAATGTAATATGCAGTCTATCATTGAAAATATCTTATAATATAACGTAATATGCAGTGAATCATTGAAGATAGCTTATAATATAACGTGATATGCAGTCTATCATTGAAAATATCTTATAATATAACGTAATATGCAGTGTACCATTGAAAATACCTTATAATGTAACGTAATATGCAGTATATCATTGAAAATACCTTATAATATAACGTAATATGCAGTGTATCATTGAAAATATCTTCTAATGTAACGCAATATGCAGAGTATCATTCAAAATACCTTATAATATAACGTAATATGCAGAGTATCATTGAAAATACCTTATAATATAACTTGATATGCAGAATATCATTGAAAATACCTTATAATATAACGTAATATGCAGTGTATCATTGAAAATACCTTATAATATAACGTAATATGCAGTATATCATTGAAAATACCTTATAATATAACGTAATATGCAGTGGATCATTGAAAATACCTTATAATATAACGTAATATGCAGTATATCATTGACAATACCTTATAATGAAACGTAATAAGCTGTGTTCATTGAAAATATCTTGTAATGTAACGTAATATGCAGAGTATCATTGAAAATGCCTTATAATATAACGTATTATGCAGTGTATCATTGAAAATGCCTTATAATATATAGTAATATGCAGTCTATCATTAAAAATACGTGATAATATAACGTAATATGCAGTGTATCATTGAAAATACCTTATAATATAACGTAATATGCAGTGTATCATTGAAAATACCTTATAATATAAGGTAATATGCAGTGTATCATTGAAAATACCTTATAATATAACGTAATATGCAGTGTATCATTGAAAATACCTTATAATATAACGTAATATGCAGTGTATCATTGAAAATACCTTATAATGTAACGTAATATGCAGTCTATCATTGAAAATATCTTATAATATAACGTAATATGCAGTGAATCATTGAAAATAGCTTATAATATAACGTGATATGCAGTCTATCATTGAAAATATCTTATAGTATATAGTAATATGCAGTGTATCATTGAAAATGCCTTATAATATAACGTAATATACACTGTATCATAGAAAATACCTTATAATATAATGTAATATGCAGTCTATCATTGATAATACCTCATAATATAACGTAATATGCAGAGTATCATTGAAAATACCTTATAATATAAGGTGATATGCAGTATATCATTGAAAATATCTTATAATATAACGTAATATGCAGTGAATCATTGAAAATAGCTTATAATATAACGTGATATGCAGTCTATCATTGAAAATATCTTATAATATATAGTAATATGCAGTGTATCATTGAAAATATCTTCTAATGTAACGCAATATGCAGAGTATCATTCAAAATACCTTATAATATAACGTAATATGCAGAGTATCATTGAAAATACCTTATAATATAACGTGATATGCAGAATATCATTGAAAATACCTTATAATATAACGTAATATGCAGAGTATCATTGAAAATACCTTATAATATAACGTGATATGCAGTCTATCATTGAAAATACCATATAGTATAACGTAATATGCAGTGTATCATTGAAAATACCTTATAATATAATGTAATATTTGCAGTCTATCATTGAAAATACCTTATAATATAACGTAATATGCAGTGTATCATTGAAAATATCTTCTAATGTAACGCAATATGCAGAGTATCATTCAAAAATACCTTATAATATAACGTAATATGCAGAGTATCATTGAAAATACCTTATAATATAACGTGATATGCAGAATATCATTGAAAATACCTTATAATATAACGTAATATGCAGTGTATCATTGAAAATACCTTATAATATAACGTAATATGCAGTATATCATTGAAAATACCTTATAATATAACGTAATATGCAGTGTATCATTGAAAATACCTTATAATATAACGTAATATGCAGTATATCATTGACAATACCTTATAATGAAACGTAATAAGCTGTGTTCATTGAAAATATCTTGTAATGTAACGTAATATGCAGAGTATCATTGAAAATGCCTTATAATATAACGTATTATGCAGTGTATCATTGAAAATGCCTTATAATATATAGTAATATGCAGTCTATCATTAAAAATACGTGATAATATAACGTAATATGCAGTGTATCATTGAAAAAACCTTATAATATAACGTAATATGCAGTGTATCATTGAAAATACCTTATAATATAATGTAATATGCAGTGTATCATTGAAAATACCTTATAATATAACGTAATATGCAGTGTATCATTGAAAATACCTTATAATATAACGTAATATGCAGTGTATCATTAGAAATACCTTATAATGTAACGTAATATGCAGTCTATCATTGAAAATATCTTATAATATAACGTAATATGCAGTGAATCATTGAAAATAGCTTATAATATAACGTGATATGCAGTCTATCATTGAAAATATCTTATAATATATAGTAATATGCAGTGTATCATTGAAAATGCCTTATAATATAACGTAATATACACTGTATCATAGAAAATACCTTATAATATAATAATTCAAATTGATGTTATTGGCGCAACGGGTACGATCATTAATTACAAATTAAGCAATTTTGCAAATTGTTACATCAACTAGTTTTCGACGTTTCGGTCTGAAATTTAGACCATCTTCAAGAAAATTTAATGTAATTGCGTCTGTGAACAATTAATGTTATCATTTAAACATCATCAGGTTTATAAGCCCGATGTAGGAACAGAAAACTAAAGAGAAAAAGAATGACCAAGAATTAAGTGTATAAAACTCACTTGCTTAAATACAAATTTTCAAAATATAATTTTAAGTGTTGTTAAAACCATGTTGGTTCCATGTCGGTGACAGGTGAACTAAGTAAGGAACGAAGTTACACATCTTACTAGTGAATAAGAGAGAGAGAGAGCACAGATCAATCTATTGGTCAATCGATTGGCCAATCCATAATAGGCGGCAATTATGAACTTTATGAACCGTTTAACACAGCATAGTTGTTAAGATACCAAAACAAAATGTGTTGGTAATAAGATAATTGACATTCGATTTGCTTTTGTTATAATTCATAGGATCTATTTGTTGGAAGAAATTGATTCATCATAAAACATTACCGATTCAGTAATGTCGCGTAGTATTCATGTAAATTAGGTGTTTCATACCTAAGGTTTACGCTTCGATGTTTAATCATGTGAATCGTTTCCAATAAAATCCTACGGTGTAAATTTGTTTCTTTATCAACAATTTTAATATTTTCATAATCAAAAGCATGATCAAATTCCAACGAATGTCGCGTCAAAGCAGTATGTTGTGCTGGTGGTAAAAAGATGTTATGTTTGTGTTCTCTGATTCTATTATCCAAATGTCTACCTGTTTGTCCAATGTAAGATTGGTTACAACCTTTGCAAGGTATTGAATAAACCACATTACAAGTTTTTAAAAAAGGTACTTTATCTTTGATTTTAGGAAGTAAATCTTTAAGATAATGTGGTATCTTATAGATCGTGTGCATACCAACTTTCCTAAAAATTCTTTTTATGTCATTAGAAATGCCCTCAACGTACGGGATGACTACTGTGTTTTTTCTATTAATTGGGCCCGTTTTTGAAATTCTCTGTTCTTTTTCTTTTTGTACAGACCAAGGATGGTAAATTTCAACGACTCGTTTCTTGATAATATCAGAAACAAGTGTATCAGGGTAACCGTTACGTTTTAAAGCATTAATAACTAAAGACAGATTGTCAGACCGAAATTCTGGATCTGCTAAGAGAATTGCACGATCAATCAGGCCTTTTATTAGTCCTATTTTATGTTGTATAGGGTGGTAAGAGTAGTAATTAACATATCTACAGGACCAACTCGACTTGTGGAACCAATTAGTTTTAAATTTGTTCTCTGTCCTTATTACAGAGGTGTCAAGAAAACTTAACCTTGCATTAACTTCAACTTCATGAGTGAATTGAAGTCTGGGATGAAAACCATTGAAAGTGTCCAACAATATCTGCAACTGTTCAGGCTTAACACAAGTGAAAATATCATCAACATATCTTTTATAATAGAATAATTGAAACGGTAGTTTAGAAATAGAAACATTTTCTAATTCCTCCATTACCAGATTTGCAATGACAGGTGAAATGGGAGAACCCATTGCAGTACCAAAAATCTGTTTGTAGTAGACATCATTAAAACTGAAAACGTTAGATTCCAATATAAATTTAACC
>CAKAJI010000377.1:0-17551 GCA_916610255.1 Lasioglossum lativentre
TTGAAAATACCTTATAATATAACGTAATATGCAGTGTATCATTGAAAATACCTTCTAATATATCGTAGTTTATCATTGAAAATACCTTATAATATATCGTAATATGCAGTGTATCATTGAAAATACCATATAATATAACGTAATATGCAGTGTACCATTGAAAATACATTATAACATATCGTAATTTGTAGTGTATCTTTGAAAATACCTTATAATATAGCGTAATATCCAGTGTATCATTGAAAATACCTTATAATATAACGTAATATGCAGTGTATCATTGAAAATACCTTATAATATAACGTAATATACAGTGTATCATTGAAAATACCTTATAACATATCGTAATATGCAGTGTATCATTGAAAATACCTTATAATATATCGTAATATGCAGTGTATCATTGAAAATACCATATAATATAACGTAATATGCAGTGTACCATTGAAAATACATTATAACATATCGTAATTTGTAGTGTATCTTTGAAAATACCTTATAATATAGCGTAATATCCAGTGTATCATTGAAAATACCTTATAATATAACGTAATATGCAGTGTATCATTGAAAATACCTTATAATATAACGTAATATACAGTGTATCATTGAAAATACCTTATAACATATCGTAATATGCAGTGTATCATTGAAAATACCTTATAATATAACGTAATATGCAGTGTATCATAGAAAATACCATGTAATATAACGTAATATGCAGTGTATCATTGAAAATACCTGGTAATATAACGTAATATACAGTGTATCATTGAAAATACCTTATAATATAACGTAATATGCAGTGTATCATTGAAAATACCTTCTAATATATCGTAGTTTATCATTGAAAATACCTTATAATATATCGTAATATGCAGTGTATCATTGAAAATACCTTATAATATAACGTAATATGCAGTGTATCATTGAAAATACCTTATAATATAACGTAATATGCAGTGTATCATAGAAAATACCATGTAATATAACGTAATATACAGTGTATCATTGAAAATACCTTATAATATAACGTAATATGCAGTGTATCATTGAAAATACCTTCTAATATATCGTAGTTTATCATTGAAAATACCTTATAATATATCGTAATATGCAGTGTGTCATTGAAAATACCATATAATATAACGTAATATGCAGTGTACCATTGAAAATACATTATAACATATCGTAATTTGTAGTGTATCTTTGAAAATACCTTATAATATAGCGTAATATCCAGTGTATCATTGAAAATACCTTATAATATAACGTAATATGCAGTGTATCATTGAAAATACCTTATATCATATCGTAATATGCAGTGTATCATTGAAAATACCTTATAATATAACGTAATATGCAGTGTATCATTGAAAATACCTTATAATATAACGTAATATGCAGTGTATCATAGAAAATACCATGTAATATAACGTAATATACAGTGTATCATTGAAAATACCTTATAATATAACGTAATATGCAGTGTATCATTGAAAATACCTTCTAATATATCGTAGTTTATCATTGAAAATACCTTATAATATATCGTAATATGCAGTGTGTCATTGAAAATACCATATAATATAACGTAATATGCAGTGTACCATTGAAAATACATTATAACATATCGTAATTTGTAGTGTATCTTTGAAAATACCTTATAATATAGCGTAATATCCAGTGTATCATTGAAAATACCTTATAATATAACGTAATATGCAGTGTATCATTGAAAATACCTTATAATATAACGTAATATACAGTGTATCATTGAAAATACCTTATAACATATCGTAATATGCAGTGTATCATTGAAAATACCTTATAATATATCGTAATATGCAGTGTATCATTGAAAATACCATATAATATAACGTAATATGCAGTGTACCATTGAAAATACATTATAACATATCGTAATTTGTAGTGTATCTTTGAAAATACCTTATAATATAGCGTAATATCCAGTGTATCATTGAAAATACCTTATAATATAACGTAATATGCAGTGTATCATTGAAAATACCATGTAATATAACGTAATATACAGTGTATCATTGAAAATACCTTATAATATAACGTAATATGCAGTGTATCATTGAAAATACCTTCTAATATATCGTAGTTTATCATTGAAAATACCTTATAATATATCGTAATATGCAGTGTATCATTGAAAATACCATATAATATAACGTAATATGCAGTGTACCATTGAAAATACATTATAACATATCGTAATTTGTAGTGTATCTTTGAAAATACCTTATAATATAGCGTAATATCCAGTGTATCATTGAAAATACCTTATAATATAACGTAATATGCAGTGTATCATTGAAAATACCTTATAATATAACGTAATATACAGTGTATCATTGAAAATACCTTATAACATATCGTAATATGCAGTGTATCATTGAAAATACCTTATAACATATCGTAATATGCAGTGTATCATTGAAAATACCTTATAATATATCGTAATATGCAGTGTATCATTGAAAATACCATATAATATAACGTAATATGCAGTGTACCATTGAAAATACATTATAACATATCGTAATTTGTAGTGTATCTTTGAAAATACCTTATAATATAGCGTAATATCCAGTGTATCATTGAAAATACCTTATAATATAACGTAATATGCAGTGTATCATTGAAAATACCATGTAATATAACGTAATATACAGTGTATCATTGAAAATACCTTATAATATAACGTAATATGCAGTGTATCATTGAAAATACCTTCTAATATATCGTAGTTTATCATTGAAAATACCTTATAATATATCGTAATATGCAGTGTATCATTGAAAATACCATATAATATAACGTAATATGCAGTGTAACATTGAAAATACATTATAACATATCGTAATTTGTAGTGTATCTTTGAAAATACCTTATAATATAGCGTAATATCCAGTGTATCATTGAAAATACCTTATAATATAACGTAATATGCAGTGTATCATTGAAAATACCTTATAATATAACGTAATATACAGTGTATCATTGAAAATACCTTATAACATATCGTAATATGCAGTGTATCATTGAAAATACCTTATAATATATCGTAATATGCAGTGTATCATTGAAAATACCATATAATATAACGTAATATGCAGTGTACCATTGAAAATACATTATAACATATCGTAATTTGTAGTGTATCTTTGAAAATACCTTATAATATAGCGTAATATCCAGTGTATCATTGAAAATACCTTATAATATAACGTAATATGCAGTGTATCATTGAAAATACCTTATAATATAACGTAATATACAGTGTATCATTGAAAATACCTTATAACATATCGTAATATGCAGTGTATCATTGAAAATACCTTATAATATAACGTAATATGCAGTGTATCATAGAAAATACCATGTAATATAACGTAATATGCAGTGTATCATTGAAAATACCTGGTAATATAACGTAATATACAGTGTATCATTGAAAATACCTTATAATATAACGTAATATGCAGTGTATCATTGAAAATACCTTCTAATATATCGTAGTTTATCATTGAAAATACCTTATAATATATCGTAATATGCAGTGTATCATTGAAAATACCTTATAATATAACGTAATATGCAGTGTATCATTGAAAATACCTTATAATATAACGTAATATGCAGTGTATCATTGAAAATACCTTACGATATAACGTAATATGCAGTGTATCATTGAAAATACCTTATATCATATCATAATATGCAGTGTATCATTGAAAATACCTTATAATATAACGTAATATGCAGTGTATCATTGAAAATACCTTATAATATAACGTAATATGCAGTGTATCATAGAAA
Source organism: Lasioglossum lativentre (assembly GCA_916610255.1). Taxonomy (NCBI): domain Eukaryota; kingdom Metazoa; phylum Arthropoda; class Insecta; order Hymenoptera; family Halictidae; genus Lasioglossum; species Lasioglossum lativentre. The sequence goes on from CAKAJI010000377.1 coordinate 3,853, forward strand.
ATACCATGTAATATAACGTAATATACAGTGTATCATTGAAAATACCTTATAATATAACGTAATATGCAGTGTATCATTGAAAATACCTTCTAATATATCGTAGTTTATCATTGAAAATACCTTATAATATATCGTAATATGCAGTGTGTCATTGAAAATACCATATAATATAACGTAATATGCAGTGTACCATTGAAAATACATTATAACATATCGTAATTTGTAGTGTATCTTTGAAAATACCTTATAATATAGCGTAATATCCAGTGTATCATTGAAAATACCTTATAATATAACGTAATATGCAGTGTATCATTGAAAATACCTTATATCATATCGTAATATGCAGTGTATCATTGAAAATACCTTATAATATAACGTAATATGCAGTGTATCATTGAAAATACCTTCTAATATATCGTAGTTTATCATTGAAAATACCTTATAATATATCGTAATATGCAGTGTATCATTGAAAATACCATATAATATAACGTAATATGCAGTGTACCATTGAAAATACATTATAACATATCGTAATTTGTAGTGTATCTTTGAAAATACCTTATAATATAGCGTAATATCCAGTGTATCATTGAAAATACCTTATAATATAACGTAATATGCAGTGTATCATTGAAAATACCTTATAATATAACGTAATATACAGTGTATCATTGAAAATACCTTATAACATATCGTAATATGCAGTGTATCATTGAAAATACCTTATAATATATCGTAATATGCAGTGTATCATTGAAAATACCATATAATATAACGTAATATGCAGTGTACCATTGAAAATACATTATAACATATCGTAATTTGTAGTGTATCTTTGAAAATACCTTATAATATAGCGTAATATCCAGTGTATCATTGAAAATACCTTATAATATAACGTAATATGCAGTGTATCATTGAAAATACCTTATAATATAACGTAATATACAGTGTATCATTGAAAATACCTTATAACATATCGTAATATGCAGTGTATCATTGAAAATACCTTATAATATAACGTAATATGCAGTGTATCATAGAAAATACCATGTAATATAACGTAATATGCAGTGTATCATTGAAAATACCTGGTAATATAACGTAATATGCAGTGTATCATTGAAAATACCTTATAATATAACGTAATATGCAGTGTATCATTGAAAATACCTTCTAATATATCGTAGTTTATCATTGAAAATACCTTATAATATATCGTAATATGCAGTGTATCATTGAAAATACCTTATAATATAACGTAATATGCAGTGTATCATTGAAAATACCTTATAATATAACGTAATATGCAGTGTATCATTGAAAATACCTTACGATATAACGTAATATGCAGTGTATCATTGAAAATACCTTATATCATATCGTAATATGCAGTGTATCATTGAAAATACCTTATAATATAACGTAATATGCAGTGTATCATTGAAAATACCTTATAATATAACGTAATATGCAGTGTATCATAGAAAATACCATGTAATATAACGTAATATACAGTGTATCATTGAAAATACCTTATAATATAACGTAATATGCAGTGTATCATTGAAAATACCTTCTAATATATCGTAGTTTATCATTGAAAATACCTTATAATATATCGTAATATGCAGTGTGTCATTGAAAATACCATATAATATAACGTAATATGCAGTGTACCATTGAAAATACATTATAACATATCGTAATTTGTAGTGTATCTTTGAAAATACCTTATAATATAGCGTAATATCCAGTGTATCATTGAAAATACCTTATAATATAACGTAATATGCAGTGTATCATTGAAAATACCTTATAATATAACGTAATATACAGTGTATCATTGAAAATACCTTATAACATATCGTAATATGCAGTGTATCATTGAAAATACCTTATAATATAACGTAATATGCAGTGTATCATAGAAAATACCATGTAATATAACGTAATATGCAGTGTATCATTGAAAATACCTGGTAATATAACGTAATATACAGTGTATCATTGAAAATACCTTATAATATAACGTAATATGCAGTGTATCATTGAAGATACCTTCTAATATATCGTAGTTTATCTTTGAAAATACCTTATAATATAACGTAATATGCAGTGTATCATTGAAAATACCTTATAATATAACGTAATATGCAGTGTATCATAGAAAATACCATGTAATATAACGTAATATACAGTGTATCATTGAAAATACCTTATAATATAACGTAATATGCAGTGTATCATTGAAAATACCTTATAATATAACGTAATATGCATTGTATCATTGAAAATACCTTATAATATATCGTAGTTTATCATTGAAAATACCTTATAATATATCGTAATATGCAGTGTATCATTGAAAATACCTTATATCATATCGTAATATGCAGTGTATCATTGAAAATACCTTATAATATAACGTAATATGCAGTGTATCATTGAAAATACCTTATAACATATCGTAATTTGTAGTGTATCTTTGAAAATACCTTATAATATAACGTAATATGCAGTGTATCATTGAAAATACCTTATAATATAACGTAATATGCAGTGTATCATAGAAAATACCATGTAATATAACGTAATATACAGTGTATCATTGAAAATACCTTATAATATAACGTAATATGCAGTGTATCATAGAAAATACCATGTAATATAACGTAATATGCAGTGTATCATTGAAAATACCTGGTAATATAACGTAATATACAGTGTATCATTGAAAATACCTTATAATATAACGTAATATGCAGTGTATCATTGAAGATACCTTCTAATATATCGTAGTTTATCTTTGAAAATACCTTATAATATAACGTAATATGCAGTGTATCATTGAAAATACCTTATAATATAACGTAATATGCAGTGTATCATAGAAAAATACCATGTAATATAACGTAATATACAGTGTATCATTGAAAATACCTTATAATATAACGTAATATGCAGTGTATCATTGAAAATACCTTATAATATAACGTAATATGCATTGTATCATTGAAAATACCTTATAATATATCGTAGTTTATCATTGAAAATACCTTATAATATATCGTAATATGCAGTGTATCATTGAAAATACCTTATATCATATCGTAATATGCAGTGTATCATTGAAAATACCTTATAATATAACGTAATATGCAGTGTATCATTGAAAATACCTTATAACATATCGTAATTTGTAGTGTATCTTTGAAAATACCTTATAATATAACGTAATATGCAGTGTATCATTGAAAATACCTTATAATATAACGTAATATGCAGTGTATCATAGAAAATACCATGTAATATAACGTAATATACAGTGTATCATTGAAAATACCTTATAACATATCGTAATTTGTAGTGTATCTTTGAAAATACCTTATAATATAACGTAATATGCAGTGTATCATTGAAAATACCTTATAATATAACGTAATATGCAGTGTATCATAGAAAATACCATGTAATATAACGTAATATACAGTGTATCATTGAAAATACCTTATAATATAACGTAATATGCAGTGTATCATTGAAAATACCTTCTAATATATCGTAGTTTATCATTGAAAATACCTTATAATATAACGTAATATGCAGTGTATCATTGAAAATACCTTATAATATAACGTAATATGCAGTGTACCATTGAAAATACCTTATAACATATCGTTATTTGTAGTGTATCTTTGAAAATACCTTATAATATAGCGTAATATCCAGTGTATCATTGAAAATACCTTATAATATAACGTAATATGCAGTGTATCATTGAAAATACCTTACGATATAACGTAGTTTATAATTGAAAATACCTTATAATATAACGTAATATGCAGTGTATCATTGAAAATACCTTATAATATAGCGTAATATCCTGTGTATCATTGAAAATACCTTATAATATAACGTAATATGCAGTGTATCATTGAAAATATCTTATAATATAACGTAATATGCAGTGTATCATTGAAAATAACTTACGATATAACGTAATATGCAGTGTAATCATTGAAAATACCTTACGATATAACGTAATATGCAGTGTATCATTGAAAATACCGTATATCATATCGTAATATATAGTGTATCATTGAAAATACCTTATAATATAACGTAATATGCAGTGTATCATTGAAAATACCTTCTAATATATCGTAGTTTATCATTGAAAATACCTTATAATATAACGTAATATGCAGTGTATCATTGAAAATACCTTATAATATAACGTAATATGCAGTGTATCATAGAAAATACCATGTAATATAACGTAATATACAGTGTATCATTGAAAATACCTTATAATATAACGTAATATGCAGTGTATCATTGAAAATACCGTATATCATATCGTAATATATAGTGTATCATTGAAAATACCTTATAATATAACGTAATATGCAGTGTATCATTGAAAATACCTTCTAATATATCGTAGTTTATCATTGAAAATACCTTATAATATAGCGTAATATGCAGTGTATCATTGAAAATACCTTATAACATATCGTAATTTGTAGTGTATCTTTGAAAATACCTTATAATATAACGTAATATGCAGTGTATCATTGAAAATACCTTATAATATAACGTAATATGCAGTGTATCATTGAAAATACCTTATAATATAACGTAATATGCAGTGTATCATTGAAAATACCTTATAATATAACGTAATATGCAGTGTATCATTGAAAATACCTTATAATAAAACGTAATATGCAGTGTATCATTGAAAATACCTTATAATACGTAATATGCAGTGTATCATAGAAAATACCATGTAATATAACGTAATATACAGTGTATCATTGAAAATACCTTATAATATAACGTAATATGCAGTGTATCATTGAAAATACCTTCTAATATATCGTAGTTTATCATTGAAAATACCTTATAATATAACGTAATATGCAGTGTATCATTGAAAATACCTTATAATATAACGTAATATGCAGTGTACCATTGAAAATACCTTATAACATATCGTAATTTGTAGTGTATCTTTGAAAATACCTTATAATATAGCGTAATATCCAGTGTATCATTGAAAATACCTTATAATATAACGTAATATGCAGTGCATCATTGAAAATACCTTACGATATAACGTAGTTTATAATTGAAAATACCTTATAATATAACGTAATATGCAGTGTATCATTGAAAATACCTTATAATATAGCGTAATATCCTGTGTATCATTGAAAATACCTTATAATATAACGTAATATGCAGTGTATCATTGAAAATATCTTATAATATAACGTAATATGCAGTGTATCATTGAAAATAACTTACGATATAACGTAATATGCAGTGTATCATTGAAAATACCTTACGATATAACGTAATATGCAGTGTATCATTGAAAATACCGTATATCATATCGTAATATATAGTGTATCATTGAAAATACCTTATAATATAACGTAATATGCAGTGTATCATTGAAAATACCTTCTAATATATCGTAGTTTATCATTGAAAATACCTTATAATATAACGTAATATGCAGTGTATCATTGAAAATACCTTATAATATAACGTAATATACAGTGTATCATTGAAAATACCTTATAACATATCGTAATATGCAGTGTATCATTGAAAATACCTTATAATATAACGTAATATGCAGTGTATCATTGAAAATACCTTATAACATATCGTAATTTGTAGTGTATCTTTGAAAATACCTTATAATATAACGTAATATGCAGTGTATCATTGAAAATACCTTATAATATAACGTAATATGCAGTGTATCATAGAAAATACCATGTAATATAACGTAATATACAGTGTATCATTGAAAATACCTCATAATATAACGTAATATGCAGTGTATCATTGAAAATACCTTATAATATAACGTAATATGCAGTGTATCATTGAAAATACCTTCTAATATATCGTAGTTTATCATTGAAAATACCTTATAATATAACGTAATATGCAGTGTATCATTGAAAATACCTTATAACATATCGTAATTTGTAGTGTATCTTTGAAAATACCTTATAATATAACGTAATATGCAGTGTATCATTGAAAATACCTTATAATATAACGTAATATGCAGTGTATCATTGAAAATACCTTATAATATAACGTAATATGCAGTGTATCATTGAAAATACCTTATAATATAACGTAATATGCAGTGTATCATTGAAAATACCTTATAATAAAACGTAATATGCAGTGTATCATTGAAAATACCTTATAATATAACGTAATATGCAGTGTATCATAGAAAATACCATGTAATATAACGTAATATACAGTGTATCATTGAAAATACCTTATAATATAACGTAATATGCAGTGTATCATTGAAAATACCTTCTAATATATCGTAGTTTATCATTGAAAATACCTTATAATATAACGTAATATGCAGTGTATCATTGAAAATACCTTATAATATAACGTAATATGCAGTGTACCATTGAAAATACCTTATAACATATCGTAATTTGTAGTGTATCTTTGAAAATACCTTATAATATAGCGTAATATCCAGTGTATCATTGAAAATACCTTATAATATAACGTAATATGCAGTGTATCATTGAAAATACCTTACGATATAACGTAGTTTATAATTGAAAATACCTTATAATATAACGTAATATGCAGTGTATCATTGAAAATACCTTATAATATAGCGTAATATCCTGTGTATCATTGAAAATACCTTATAATATAACGTAATATGCAGTGTATCATTGAAAATATCTTATAATATAACGTAATATGCAGTGTATCATTGAAAATAACTTACGATATAACGTAATATGCAGTGTATCATTGAAAATACCTTACGATATAACGTAATATGCAGTGTATCATTGAAAATACCGTATATCATATCGTAATATATAGTGTATCATTGAAAATACCTTATAATATAACGTAATATGCAGTGTATCATTGAAAATACCTTCTAATATATCGTAGTTTATCATTGAAAATACCTTATAATATAACGTAATATGCAGTGTATCATTGAAAATACCTTATAATATAACGTAATATACAGTGTATCATTGAAAATACCTTATAACATATCGTAATATGCAGTGTATCATTGAAAATACCTTATAATATAACGTAATATGCAGTGTATCATTGAAAATACCTTATAACATATCGTAATTTGTAGTGTATCTTTGAAAATACCTTATAATATAACGTAATATGCAGTGTATCATTGAAAATACCTTATAATATAACGTAATATGCAGTGTATCATAGAAAATACCATGTAATATAACGTAATATACAGTGTATCATTGAAAATACCTTATAATATAACGTAATATGCAGTGTATCATTGAAAATACCTTATAATATAACGTAATATGCAGTGTATCATTGAAAATACCGTATATCATATCGTAATATATAGTGTATCATTGAAAATACCTAATAATATAACGTAATATGCAGTGTATCATTGAAAATACCTTCTAATATATCGTAGTTTATCATTGAAAATACCTTATAATATAGCGTAATATGCAGTGTATCATTGAAAATACCTTATAACATATCGTAATTTGTAGTGTATCTTTGAAAATACCTTATAATATAACGTAATATGCAGTGTATCATTGAAAATACCTTATAATATAACGTAATATGCAGTGTATCATAGAAAATACCATGTAATATAACGTAATATACAGTGTATCATTGAAAATACCTTATAATATAACGTAATATGCAGTGTATCATTGAAAATACCTTATAATATAACGTAATATGCAGTGTATCATTGAATATACCTTATAATATAACGTAATATGCAGTGTATCATTGAAAATACCTTATAATATAACGTAATATGCAGTGTATCATTGAAAATACCTTATAATATAACGTAATATGCAGTGTATCATTGAAAATACCGTATATCATATCGTAATATATAGTGTATCATTGAAAATACCTTATAATATAACGTAATATGCAGTGTATCATTGAAAATACCTTATAATATAGCGTAATATCCTGTGTATCATTGAAAATACCTTATAATATAACGTAATATGCAGTGTATCATTGAAAATATCTTATAATATAACGTAATATGCAGTGTATCATTGAAAATAACTTACGATATAACGTAATATGCAGTGTATCATTGAAAATACCTTACGATATAACGTAATATGCAGTGTATCATTGAAAATACCGTATATCATATCGTAATATATAGTGTATCATTGAAAATACCTTATAATATAACGTAATATGCAGTGTATCATTGAAAATACCTTCTAATATATCGTAGTTTATCATTGAAAATACCTTATAATATAACGTAATATGCAGTGTATCATTGAAAATACCTTATAATATAACGTAATATGCAGTGTATCATTGAAAATACCTTATAACATATCGTAATATGCAGTGTATCATTGAAAATACCTTATAATATAACGTAATATGCAGTGTATCATTGAAAATACCTTATAACATATCGTAATTTGTAGTGTATCTTTGAAAATACCTTATAATATAACGTAATATGCAGTGTATCATTGAAAATACCTTATAATATAACGTAATATGCAGTGTATCATAGAAAATACCATGTAATATAACGTAATATACAGTGTATCATTGAAAATACCTCATAATATAACGTAATATGCAGTGTATCATTGAAAATACCTTATAATATAACGTAATATGCAGTGTATCATTGAAAATACCTTCTAATATATCGTAGTTTATCATTGAAAATACCTTATAATATAGCGTAATATGCAGTGTATCATTGAAAATACCTTATAACATATCGTAATTTGTAGTGTATCTTTGAAAATACCTTATAATATAACGTAATATGCAGTGTATCATTGAAAATACCTTATAATATAACGTAATATGCAGTGTATCATTGAAAATACCTTATAATATAACGTAATATGCAGTGTATCATTGAAAATACCTTATAATATAACGTAATATGCAGTGTATCATTGAAAATACCTTATAATAAAACGTAATATGCAGTGTATCATTGAAAATACCTTATAATATAACGTAATATGCAGTGTATCATAGAAAATACCATGTAATATAACGTAATATACAGTGTATCATTGAAAATACCTTATAATATAACGTAATATGCAGTGTATCATTGAAAATACCTTCTAATATATCGTAGTTTATCATTGAAAATACCTTATAATATAACGTAATATGCAGTGTATCATTGAAAATACCTTATAATATAACGTAATATGCAGTGTACCATTGAAAATACCTTATAACATATCGTAATTTGTAGTGTATCTTTGAAAATACCTTATAATATAGCGTAATATCCAGTGTATCATTGAAAATACCTTATAATATAACGTAATATGCAGTGTATCATTGAAAATACCTTACGATATAACGTAGTTTATAATTGAAAATACCTTATAATATAACGTAATATGCAGTGTATCATTGAAAATACCTTATAATATAGCGTAATATCCTGTGTATCATTGAAAATACCTTATAATATAACGTAATATGCAGTGTATCATTGAAAATATCTTATAATATAACGTAATATGCAGTGTATCATTGAAAATAACTTACGATATAACGTAATATGCAGTGTATCATTGAAAATACCTTACGATATAACGTAATATGCAGTGTATCATTGAAAATACCTTATATCATATCGTAATATATAGTGTATCATTGAAAATACCTTATAATATAACGTAATATGCAGTGTATCATTGAAAATACCTTCTAATATATCGTAGTTTATCATTGAAAATACCTTATAATATAACGTAATATGCAGTGTATCATTGAAAATACCTTATAATATAACGTAATATACAGTGTATCATTGAAAATACCTTATAACATATCGTAATATGCAGTGTATCATTGAAAATACCTTATAATATAACGTAATATGCAGTGTATCATTGAAAATACCTTATAACATATCGTAATTTGTAGTGTATCTTTGAAAATACCTTATAATATAACGTAATATGCAGTGTATCATTGAAAATACCTTATAATATAACGTAATATGCAGTGTATCATAGAAAATACCATGTAATATAACGTAATATACAGTGTATCATTGAAAATACCTTATAATATAACGTAATATGCAGTGTATCATTGAAAATACCTTATAATATAACGTAATATGCAGTGTATCATTGAAAATACCGTATATCATATCGTAATATATAGTGTATCATTGAAAATACCTAATAATATAACGTAATATGCAGTGTATCATTGAAAATACCTTCTAATATATCGTAGTTTATCATTGAAAATACCTTATAATATAACGTAATATGCAGTGTATCATTGAAAATACCTTATAACATATCGTAATTTGTAGTGTATCTTTGAAAATACCTTATAATATAACGTAATATGCAGTGTATCATTGAAAATACCTTATAATATAACGTAATATGCAGTGTATCATAGAAAATACCATGTAATATAACGTAATATACAGTGTATCATTGAAAATACCTTATAATATAACGTAATATGCAGTGTATCATTGAAAATACCTTATAATATAACGTAATATGCAGTGTATCATTGAATATACCTTATAATATAACGTAATATGCAGTGTATCATTGAAAATACCTTATAATATAACGTAATATGCAGTGTATCATTGAAAATACCTTATAATATAACGTAATATGCAGTGTATCATTGAAAATACCGTATATCATATCGTAATATATAGTGTATCATTGAAAATACCTTATAATATAACGTAATATGCAGTGTATCATTGAAAATACCTTCTAATATATCGTAGTTTATCATTGAAAATACCTTATAATATAGCGTAATATGCAGTGTATCATTGAAAATACCTTATAACATATCGTAATTTGTAGTGTATCTTTGAAAATACCTTATAATATAACGTAATATGCAGTGTATCATTGAAAATACCTTATAATATAACGTAATATGCAGTGTATCATAGAAAATACCATGTAATATAACGTAATATACAGTGTATCATTGAAAATAACTTATAATATAACGTAATATGCAGTGTATCATTGAAAATACCTTATAATATAACGTAATATGCAGTGTATCATTGAATATACCTTATAATATAACGTAATATGCAGTGTATCATTGAAAATACCTTATAATATAACGTAAAATGCAGTGTATCATTGAAAATACCTTATAATATAACGTAATATGCAGTGTATCATTGAAAATACCGTATATCATATCGTAATATATAGTGTATCATTGAAAATACCTTATAATATAACGTAATATGCAGTGTATCATTGAAAATACCTTCTAATATATCGTAGTTTATCATTGAAAATACCTTATAATATAGCGTAATATGCAGTGTATCATTGAAAATACCTTATAACATATCGTAATTTGTAGTGTATCTTGAAAATACCTTATAATATAACGTAATATGCAGTGTATCATTGAAAATACCTTATAATATAACGTAATATGCAGTGTATCATAGAAAATACCATGTAATATAACGTAATATACAGTGTATCATTGAAAATACCTTATAATATAACGTAATATGCAGTGTATCATTGAAAATACCTTCTAATATATCGTAGTTTATCATTGAAAATACCTTATAATATAGCGTAATATGCAGTGTATCATTGAAAATACCTTATAATATAACGTAATATGCAGTGTATCATTGAAAATACCTTATAATATAACGTAATATGCAGTGTATCATTGAAAATACCTTCTAATATATCGTAGTTTATCATTGAAAATACCTTATAATATAACGTAATATGCAGTGTATCATTGAAAATACCTTATAATATAACGTAATATGCAGTGTACCATTGAAAATACCTTATAACATATCGTAATTTGTAGTGTATCTTTGAAAATACCTTATAATATAGCGTAATATCCAGTGTATCATTGAAAATACCTTATAATATAACGTAATATGCAATGTATCATTGAAAATACCTTACGATATAACGTAGTTTATAATTGAAAATACCTTATAATATAACGTAATATGCAGTGTATCATTGAAAATACCTTATAATATAACGTAATATGCAGTGTATCATTGAAAATACCTTATAATATAACGTAATATACAGTGTATCATTGAAAATACCTTATAACATATCGTAATATGCAGTGTATCATTGAAAATACCTTATAATATAACGTAATATGCAGTGTATCATTGAAAATACCTTATAATATAACGTAATATGCAGTGTATCATTGAAAATACCGTATATCATATCGTAATATATAGTGTATCATTGAAAATACCTTATAATATAACGTAATATGCAGTGTATCATTGAAAATACCTTCTAATATATCGTAGTTTATCATTGAAAATACCTTATAATATAGCGTAATATGCAGTGTATCATTGAAAATACCTTATAACATATCGTAATTTGTAGGGTATCTTTGAAAATACCTTATAATATAACGTAATATGCAGTGTATCATTGAAAATACCTTATAATATAACGTAATATGCAGTGTATCATAGAAAATACCATGTAATATAACGTAATATACAGTGTATCATTGAAAATACCTTATAATATAACGTAATATGCAGTGTATCATTGAAAATACCTTATAATATAACGTAATATGCAGTGTATCATTGAATATACCTTATAATATAACGTAATATGCAGTGTATCATTGAAAATACCTTATAATATAACGTAATATGCAGTGTATCATTGAAAATACCTTATAATATAACGTAATATGCAGTGTATCATTGAAAATACCTCATAATATAACGTAATATGCAGTGTATCATTGAAAATACCTTACGATATAACGTAATATGCAGTGTATCATTGAAAATACCTTATATCATATCGTAATATGCAGTGTATCATTGAAAATACCTTATAATATAACGTAATATGCAGTGTATCATAGAAAATACCATGTAATATAACGTAATATACAGTGTATCATTGAAAATACCTTATAATATAACGTAATATGCAGTGTATCATTGAAAATACCTTATAATATAACGTAATATGCAGTGTATCATTGAATATACCTTATAATATAACGTAATATGCAGTGTATCATTGAAAATACCTTATAATATAACGTAATATGCAGTGTATCATTGAAAATAACTTATAATATAACGTAATATGCAGTGTATCATTGAAAATACCTCATAATATAACGTAATATGCAGTGTATCATTGAAAATACCTTACGATATAACGTAATATGCAGTGTATCATTGAAAATACCTTATATCATATCGTAATATGCAGTGTATCATTGAAAATACCTTATAATATAACGTAATATGCAGTGTATCATAGAAAATACCATGTAATATAACGTAATATACAGTGTATCATTGAAAATACCTTATAATATAACGTAATATGCAGTGTATCATTGAAAATACCTTCTAATATATCGTAGTTTATCATTGAAAATACCTTATAATATAACGTAATATGCAGTGTATCATTGAAAATACCTTATAATATATCGTAGTTTATCATTGATAATACCTTATAATATAACGTAATATGCAGTGTATCATTGAAAATACCTTCTAATATATCGTAGTTTATCATTGAAAATACCT